>JAJPUD010006022.1:42224-91922 GCA_023553655.1 Myrmecobius fasciatus | reverse complement strand
TATATATATATATATATATATATATATATATAAACAGGAGAGAACAATTAGAAAATGCATTGTTTGCGGTCTTATTTATGTGTCTAGACTTAAGGTTAGCTATTTAAGTGAGATAATAGCCACTATTTTTAGTGTTTTAAGATTTGTAATGTGCTTTACGTCTATTATCTCATTTTATTTGATCCTCATGACCCAGTTTTAGTCCCATTTTACAGATGAATGAACTGAAGCTGAGAAATTTAAGTGACTTACCCAAGGTCACACAGCTGAGAGCATGCCTGAAAATAGTGTCTGAACTCAGGTCTTCCTGACTCCAAGTCTGGTACTCTATATACTGTGCCACACAGCTGACAAGGTCCACCATTATCGAAAGCATCAGGAACTTTGAATAGATGATGCAGTATTTGAATTTCTCACAATATGTGTTTCAGAAAAAGAATTTGGGTTGTTAGCAATTTCAAGTGTGATTCCTGTATTGAAGACATGGAACTTTTTCTTTTAATTAAAGCTTTTTATTTTCAAAACATATACATAGATAATTCTTCAACATTAACCCCTACAAAATCTTGTGTTTCAATATTCCCCCTCCTTCTCTCACCCCCTCCCCCAGATGGCAAGTAGTCCAATATATGTTAAACATGGTAGAAACATATGTTAAATCCAATATATGCATATTTATACAATGATCTTGCTGCACAAGAAAAATTGAATCAAACCAGAAAAAAATAAGAAAGAAAATAAAATGCAAGCAAATAACAAAAAAAGTGAAAATGAAGACATGGAATTTTACCCTCGCTAACAAGGGACTGTTTTTTTCTTGAAAGAAATAGAAAATGAATTCTGAATTTGCTGATTTGTTTTTCATACACATTGCACATTGTAGATATTCAATTCATGCATACAAATACATACCTATGTGCACCTTGTAAAATAAGTAGCAGGATCCTGAGCAGCAACCGTGTAACTTGAAGGAAAGCAGATGTTAGCAGTAAGGAGAATTGTCCCTGCCTGCCTCGAGGAGGTGAAGAGAGCTTTGGCATTTGCTCCCCAGAAGTGTCTGAGCTGGAATAATAGCTGAGTCTGTGGGTAGGTGAGCACACCAGTCTTGCCGAAATCAGGGTAATCAAAGAGACCTAATGGTTTTGATTGAACTGGATTATATGCCCAGTGAGAGACTGTGATGTTTCAACCTAAGAGTACGGAATTCTAGGCTTCTTCTATATGTCAGTGTGTGTGTGTGTGTGTGAGACACATGGGGCAGGCTATTGATGGCAGTTTCAGGGCTTGGCTGTGCTGCCCTAGAACCCGCTCTGGGCCTGCTGCAGTCTTAGGAAAGGAGGCAGTGAGGACTCTGTGGTCACAGCCCCGCAGTGCTATTCCTGTTTGTGAAACCAGATCCCAGAAGGCTCCATAGTGGGCACCAGGTAGTTGCTCTAGCATTGCTGGACCACTTTTATCTCAAGATATATCATCAGCTTATCCAGCTTCCTGACAATCTCAGTCATTTGGGGCACAGCCACAAATTTGACTGGTAGAAACATCTAGGGTTGGGGTGAGGACAGAAAGAGGGGGAAAAATTACTCCATAGAAAAGATAGGGAGTTATTCTTCAGGCCTCAACTGTGAAGCACAACTGCTTCCTGATTTTGGAGCTTATCCTTGGAAGCAGCAGCTGAGGTTTTCCCAGCACTTGCTGGCTGGAACAGAAATGACTTGACACAGAGAGCAATGAGAAGTTGGAAGAGGGCCTGGATTCCCGCTGCTGTCTGTGACCTGAGTTAGTTCCTCTGTGGGTGTCAGCTGCTTCATCTATAAACACGAGGGAGTTGGACTAGGGGTTCTCTAAGGTCTTTTCCCCCCATTCTGGCTCTAGTATCTTGCATAAACAGAATGACCAAAGACATCTAAACACAGAGGTAAAAAGGCTCTGAGAACAGCACCATTTTAGCCCAGGCTAATTCTACTATGGGGAAAAATTTAATGCTGGCAAGGACCCCCCCAGATCGCCCAGCAGGGATTCACCTTTTTCTGTGTCATGGGCCACTCTGGCCATCTGGCAAAGTCTTTAAACTGATAACTCCCTTTTTCCTAATTGAAAGAAATGCTAAATTTCAATCAAAACGTTAGCAACAATAAAGATTCTTTTTCGATCCAAGTTCATGGAGCCCCTGAAATCTATCTGTGCCCTTCCACTCCTCAAGAAATAACAGTGTTCACTCCAAACGGTTTATTCCTTATTTTTTATTTGTTACAAAGAACAGAGTGGGGTGAAGAGTGGGGAGGGGCAGGTGAACAAACAACCTGGGATATGGCCCTTAGGGCGGGCTAGCGAAGAATGCAGGGAAATATGGGTAAGAGAAGCCCACAGGAAGCTTACACTGCTGAGGGTAAACAGGTTTCCGGGTACACAGGAATAAAGGGAGTAAAAACAAGGCCAAGGATACACCTCCAGGTAAATACTCAGCAAAACACAAAAGTCAGGCGAAAGCCAAACATTTGCCCCAGACTCCTGCGTGGCGCCGCGGTCTGAAACCCAAGCCGGACACTTTGGCCCTGGTAACTGTTGGCAGACGCCCGGGGGCATCCAGCCGCACATGAGGAGTTTTTCCATGCTTTGTCCCCGTTGAGCTCAATGGGAGATGGTTACTCAGCCCCACTAGTAGGGTTGATGCGCTGTAGAAAGTGCTAAAAATGGCATGGGGAAAGAGCTGGACGCTTGATCTCATTCAGCCTCAGTTTTCTTATCTGCAAGATGCAGGCAACCCCCGCAGGGCCCAACTCCCAGGGCCGCTAGGATCCAGGGAGATGACCGGGCAAACGCTTTGCAAACCCGGAGCGCTACGCAAAGCCCAGGTGCTATTAAGGACGCTCCGCCGGCTTTAGGGAGCCGAGAGAATTTTGGCGGCAGGTTCAGGGATTTCTCCAGAGGGCCGAGGGAGAAGAGGGTTATGGAGGGCCGAGGGAGAAGAGGGTTATAGAGAGAAAAGAGGGTTACGGAGGCAAAAGAGGGTTTCAGAGGGCCGAGGGAGAAGAGGGTTACAGAGAGAAAAGAGGGTTACGGAGGGAAAAGAGGGTTTCAGAGGGCCGAGGGAGAAGAGGGTTACAGAGGGAGAAGAGGGTTACGGAGAGATAAGAGGGTTAGGGCCTCGCCCCACAGCCCCGCGCCCTCTGGCCGCCAGCTCGGCCCACTGCGGGGGCAATGGCTGCGCAGCTCAGCAAATCCTCCCGCAGACCAAACGGAAACCCCTCTAGAAGGCAACTCCCTGCCTTTTGTGTGGCGCTTTAAAGGTTTGCAAAGCACTTTCTTGCCAGCCGCCGAATGCTGGAGATGGTGCTGAGATGCCCGTCCTCATCTTTCGGATCAGGAAATGGACGCTGGCAGAGGTTACGCGAGCCGGCCACGATCACCCCTCCCCGGGGGTGCGTGTCCGCGTCCACGCTCGTCCGGGGGGTGGTGAGGCCCGGCGGGGAGGCAGGAAGCTGGCCAACAAGGGTTAAGGGCGGCTCGCTCTGCATCTCGGCTGCTCGGTCTGGCCTGGAACAAAAGCCGCCTCCTTACTCCGGGCAGCCCAGGACGGTGCGCCGGTACAAACCGGTCTTGGGCCGCCGCGGTTGCCTGGGGCTACAGACGAAATGAAGCCGAGAAATGCACCGGCAGAGTTCCGAAGTGCGGCTGGGGTTCGGCGGGGGCTGCCGTTTCCCTAGTGACCGAGGCCGGCCGCGGGCTGGGCAGCACCAGGCACCACTTCCGGGAAAGGGCTCAGGTTCCCCCACGATCTGCCCGTGGCGAGGCTCACCTTCAGGGGCACCTGCGGGAGAGATGGGACTGGGTAGAAGCGGGACCCGGAGAGGGGCTCCTGGGGCGAGGGGCCGAGCTCTGTCGGGGGGGGGGAGCGGCCTCCTTTCTTATTTACAGAGGAGGAAACTGAGGCCCGGGGAAATGGCGCGACATTCCCGCGGCCACGTGGGTTCCGGCTATGAATGCCCATAAGTAATAATAATAAAGGCTCTAGAGTGCCCACGGGCCAAAGGTAGCTCAGAGGTCTAGCTACCTCCTCTGGACCCCTCAGCTGGGGAGCCGGGGCTGGACCCCCGCCGGCATCTTCTGGACCCGACCTTTCTCTGCCGCTTTACACACTCCAACTCATTATCCTCCTAAAGGTCCCCAAATGCTAAGTGAGGCATGGGGAGTGGGGGGAGGAGAGGAGGGAGTCCGGACCAGTGAAGGGGAGGATGTTAGAGCAAACAACTCATTCCGGATCAGATGATCTAGGTTTAGGTATTGCAAGCCGCAGCCTGGGGCTGGTGTGACCTTGGGACAATCATTTGGGCCTGGGCCCAAGCTGCTCATCTGTATCCGAGCCGGACTAGATGAACTCCGGCGCTATAGCCCGATAGAAATCTAGGTCCTGATGGTCCTAGACAAGGCATTAGAAACAAGGAGTACCCGACTGCCCGAGGAACTTAGCTCCTTGTTAAGGAGGCACAGAGGTACTGGGAAGGCTCCAACTAGGCTTCTCCCAGGGACTGGGCTACATTTAACTAGTTTTGGGGGAATTAAACATGTATACTTATGCTATGGACAAGAAACTTGTTACAGCAGCCTGGAAGCAGGCAGAGCAGGAATTGCCCCCCACTGAAGATGAACGAATGGATTATCTGGAATGGATTACCCCTGAAAGGGGCTCACTTGTTCAAATAGTTAAGGGCATAGCCAGCTCTCAAAATCGGGGACTATAGGACTTAAAATCTGGAAAGGGCTTCAGGGACCATCTAGTCTCATTCAGAGATGAGGAAATTCAGTCCCACAGCGGGGAAGTGACCTGTTCAAGGTCACTCCTTAGTCAGAAAATGCCAGTGACATCGACATCCTTGGAATTGATGGCTCTGTCCGATGCAGCCCCCTCTGCAGGTTCTGGAGAGGGGCTAACTGAAGGTGTGCTTGGCCAAAAGTGTGTCTGTCAGGGCATTTGTTTGCGTCCCTTATAAGTTTATGTACTGCACAAACCAAAGACCTCAAGGAGCAACCTTCACCTAGGCTCCTGGCCTCTTGGTATAGCCATCTGACCACTGTCTCTCCACTTTTCATCACTGGAGAGTCAAATGAGAGAGAGTTTCTTACTTCTAAACTGAGCCTTTAATTTTAGCTGAAGGTGAGCCCAGTGCTAAGCAACTACCACCACCACTACCTACTACTACTACTATTACTACTACTGCTACTACTACTACTACTGCTACTACTACTACTACTGCTACTACTACTACTACTGCTACTACTACAACTACTACTACTACTACTACAACTACTACTACTACTACTACTGCTACTACTACTACTACTACTGCTGCTGCTGCTACTACTACTACTATTACTACTACTAGACTATTACCACTACTACCACCACCACTACTACTACTACTTCTACTAATATTACTATTACTACTACTACCATTACTACTACTGCTGCTGCTGCTACTACTACTACTATTACCATTACCACAACCACTACCACCATTGCTACTACTATCTGTACTACTACTCCTACATTTTGTCAGTGGTGGTAGTAGTGTGTGTGGGGGTGTGGGTGTGGGGTTGTCCTTGACCTGTGATTTCATTGGTGTGTAATAAGGCTAAATCAATTGTTTAATAGACTTTAGAGCTAGAAGACTTCTTAGAGATAATCTCATTAATTTATAGATGAAGTCAGTTTCTTCCAAAGTGGTTAAATGACTTGTTTGAGGTTACATGAAAAATAAGAAAAAATTAAGATCTGAGCTCAGGTGTGCCTTCATGTACTGCAAGCTTAGTATATGGCTATAGCCTTTGGAATAGGATACATATCTCTCTAACCTTTGTTGAGAGGTAGGTGTTCCTCCCCACCCCCAAGATTAATAGTCACATCATGAATTCGAGTCCTGCCATTTGAAGGAAGGAGCTAGATGACAAAACAAACATGCTTCTTTTCTAAGGAAGCATGTTCTTTAGAGCCCCTACCCCAGGTGATCATGAGAAGACAAGGAATGAAGCAGGGAACTGAAATACATAGCAAGGGATGTGACACCACAGGAGGCAGTACATCTAGTGGAAGGGACCAAGACCTGGGTTTGAGTCCTGGCTTTGCCCCTAATGTTATCTGGGGCTTCCCTTTCCTCCTCTTATGAAATGGGGATCTTTCCTACTTAGCTTGTCTTTTTGGTAGGGGTGTTGTGAGGATTCTAGAATTCAGAGTTGAAGGTCATCTAATCTGACCCCTTTATTTTTATAGAGGGGAAAATGAAAGTCCAGAGAGGTCACTGTCTGATCAGGAGTCTCTCTGGTATTTCAGTCCAGACTTTTGAACTCCAAGCCAAGGGATCTTCACATCTAACGGAGGACAACCTATCTTATCTCTCTCAGCTTCTTTAACTGTAAAATAGGAATAATAATGCTATTCTCTATCTTAGGGTAGTTGTCAGGATCAAAGGATATCATGGAAATAAAATGTTTTATACTTGTGAATTGTGCTATGAGAGGAGGGCAGGGAAAGGCAGAGAAAAACAATGAACTGCAAATTGGTCAACTTGAATCGTTCTGGCAACTCTAATGTTCCTGTGATTACAGAGGTTGAAGCTAATGATCACAATGAGATTTTTTTTTGGGGGGGGGAAGGGAGAGGAGGCAATTGGGGTTAAGTGACTTTCCAGGCTCACATAGTAAGTGTTAAGTGTCTGAGGCTGGATTTGAACTCAGGTTCTGACTTCAGGGCCAGTGCTTTATGCACTGTGTCATCTAGCTGCCCTTCACAATGAAATTCCTTTTGGTTCCCACTGGCAATCCAGAATTACCTTTCCAAGAGGTTGAAATCCTTTAACATCCTTTCTCCCCTCCTCTCATTTGAGTGACTTGGCACAAAAACTAATCCCTAGGCATGAAGGTGGGTAGGGCTGGTTGGAAAAAGAAAAATGGAAAAGTGCTGGGAATTGATGGCACTTGGTATTTGAGGACAGCTCTAGAAGTTTTGTCTTCATCTTGCAAGAGGGAGATGGCACCTAACAACTGGACAACTCTAGCAACTCGAGGTGACTTTTCTTTTGGGAACCTACATAGGATGGAGAGGGAGTCATGGCAGGATGGTGGAAAGAGAAAAAAAACTGGCTCCATTCCCACCTGTGACTGGCAGAGAGAGCTTGTTGTAAACTTCTGCCAATGGCATTCTCATATTTGGACTGTGAACAACCACAGGGATTTGTATTAGGGAATCTTTGGGACAAAGGGTCATTCATTAAAGCATTTGTTTTGTTTTAATAAAAGTATCTTTGGAAATACTATGAACTGTGTGCTTGTGGGAGAGCATTTGTTCTCAGTGTATTGGGGAAGCACACAGACTTTTTTCATGTTTCTTGGAGTCAAAAGAGAAGGAGAAAATCTTTCAGAGTGTCCCTGGTCATGGCAGGCTTTGACGCTTGTAATGAACCCTCCTCATTTCCTGTACTTCCAAATTGACTACAGCCTCTGCATGGCAGGAGGCCCCAAGAGGGTTAGTTCCTAATGAGGTTATCCCTGAGGGTTCCTGTGCACATTCCCTGCACACATGATTCATTAGGTCTGACTTGGTCAGACTGAGTCTCCTACCTTCAGATGTAACTCTATGGCCTGGATGTTCTGCAGTGACTCCATGGTGTCTTTGACAAGTGCTGTGATCAAAACAGAAAAGAAGCACATGACATTATGTAGCCCGTAAGAAATCCAACAGTTCTCAAGGTTCTTGGACATTTTGTGCCATGGTAAGAGAGACATCATGTTTTGCCTTCCATTGCTAGTCTGGAAGTACTTTCCTTTGCAGGATGCTCTCTCATCTCTTTCCTCTTCAAAACTCCTCAGACTCGAACGTCCTCATCTGGCATTAGAGGCCTTCCCTGTCTTGCTTATGATCCTAACCTTCTTCACCTTTGCCTCTTACGGTTTTTAGCTTCCTTCAAGGCTCACTGGTGGCACTTCTCTTCAACCTGCCAATTCTAAAAATCCTGAAATACTTTGAGTTTACTTCTATTCCTAAGTTCTTTAGATTCTTTATTAGAATGTGGATTTCTTGAGGGTAAGGACAGCTTCACTTTTACGTGGTGCAGTGCCTTATGCACACTTAGTGATAAATAAATGAGTTTGAACTAGATTAAATTTTTGAAAAATTGTCTATAAAATTTATTTATGTACAAGCAATCCTATTTTCACCCTGGCTTCTAATGAAAAACTCAAGTAAGGCTAAGATCTTATTATAACTGACTCAGACTTGCAGGTTTTTTAGTTGTAGTGGATGTATGGAAAGAATGATAGAACTTTGGACATCAACAACTTTTTTCTTTTGCAATTCTAATGTACTTATCATGAGTCACTTTATTGGCCTTCTTAGGTATTGGTGTGAATGTCCTATCCCCCTCTAGAATTCAAGCTCTGTAATAATAGGCACTGGGCCTTATCAAACATTTTCTCTCTTTAAATTATTGAACATATGGCTTTGTATGTAGTAGGTACTTAATGTTTGTTGAATGAATAAGAGTTTGATTCTTGGGCTTGAGCCTTGACTCTAACGATGATCTATACTTTACCATTATGAACCTCAATTTTCTAATCTATAAAGTAGGTGCATGATAAAGTGTATTCCTATTCTTACAAGGCTGTTTTGAGGAAAACATCTAGTAAATTGTAAACTCTACAGACATGTGAGCTCATTACTGTTATTGGTGGTTTTTGTTGATGTTACAGCACTACACAACAAGGTTGTCCTGGTACTAAAGGTTTTTAGAGAGTTTTGCCAGGAGAGGATTTGTTGGTGAAGTTAGGGATGTTTTAACTTGAGCAAGAGAAGACTTAAGGATAGACATGATGATATAACTGTCTTTTAAGTATTTAAAGAAAGAAGGATTAGAAGTGTTCTGCTTGGCCCCAGAGAACAAAACCAGGAAGGATGAATGGAAATTGCAGAAACAAATGCAGATTTGATATAAGAAACTGAATTTTCTTCCTCAGGTGGGGATTTCCCCTCCCCAGAGGTCTTTAAGCAAAGGCTGAGAGACACTTCTTACTACATCATGGAGGGAATTCTTCAGGTACCTTCTGGCCTACATGGTCTCTGGGAGTCCTTTTCAACTTCCAGATTCTGTGATTCTGTGCAATCACATTCTCAGTCTGGAGGATATAGATGGAAAATAGAGGGAGAATCCAGATCTAGGTTAGCAAGTAAAAAGGAAGTGATTTGGATGGTAGCAGGGGATAGAAGGCAGAGTCAAGCACACAGACCATTCTGAACTCCTGGGTCACCTTAGTTGCCATGGTAGATATTTTGGTAGGTATTTAAAGAATATAGGTGGCCTTTTGTTTGTGTGAAGCCCCCTCCCAGCCACACCCTACTCTAATCTGATTCCTTATGGATTCTTGAAGGCTGAGCCAATAGATGGAAAGGCTTCCAGTGAAAGTTTGAATCACTTGTCTGGGAGAATCAGGTGGCTTGATATACAGAGCCCTAGCACCAGTAGGATGGATGAATTCTTTGGGCATGGCAACCCATCTAGCAGAGAGACAGACTTAGATTTAGAACTGGAAAGTACAATACAGAATTGAAATTGAAACCAAAAAAAGAAGCAAAGTGTTTTCAATAAAGTCTCATACAGGGAGTAAGAAGCCCAGCTAAGATATAACCTTGAATCCAGTTCTCTTTTCACCACTTCTCTTCCTCCTTTTTGCTTTGGCAAAGGCACAGAAAAGGAGGCAAAAAGGGTTAAGAACTCCACCACAGTTTTTAATAAGTATTCATTTAACTGCTGTTTTTTTCTCCTTGACCAATGACTCAGTACTAGAGGAAGTGAACCATATCAACCTGGACATTCTTGCTATAAATGAACCAAAAAGACATTAAGGAGATGGTAGATAAATAAAAGGACGGCTCTTAAGTTTTTCTTAGAGAACTAGATGAAGGAGTTTGAAATGTTGATGTCAGTGTGACCAAAGACAAGAAACAATTTCATGGGACCTCTGGTCATCTTAATTTGTAGTCATATGAATGTAAGTAAAAAGATCACCATAAAGATAATTATCAGCCACCCGAATCTGTTGCAGAGGATAATGGTGGTAGAAAAATTCTGTGAAAAACTTGATAAGATCTTTCAAACTAAGTCAATATGTTTCTTAATTCTCAATGACTTCATTGCAAAGGTGAATCTAAAGGAAGATGATGAAAAAACATATTAGAAAATCTGATTCAGGATTAAGAAATTAAAAGAGGCCAAACATTTGTACACTACTCAGAATCTTTGTGCATTTATGAAGACTTCTTTCAAGAAGAGAGTTGGAAGGTGCTGAGTAATAGTACAATGAAATTCACCATATCTTGATAGGAAACCACTGGTTACCAAAGTAGGAGCTATTTCAGAATCAGCTGTGTGCAGTTATATCATCAACTTGTGAGAGCAAAGATTAAAATCAAAATTAAAGGAAATGATAAGGATCAGAAGATACTGTATAGCACAACAGCACAGCCTGAATTTTTTAACTACACATATTGGAAAATAGGAAATTTGGCAAGGATTATCATGATTTCCTATAGAAAATGAACAGATGCAAAGATCACCACAATGAGATCAAAACTTTAGGTAACAAAAACTATCTCCTTGCAAATGAAGAAATGTGGCAAGGGTAATTATAGTTTTGCACATAAATTTGCTTGCAAAATCTCGTGAAGGATGAAGGAAGATTATGAGCGGTATTGCTTCATAAAATCATGAAGAGTTTATGGGAGGAAAACCAGTCCACAAAAACTGTGGTTAAGAGACCCAATAAAGCCATGTTGCTCTAAGAAGATTTAAAGAGACTGGAGCCCATCTGACAGCATTGATAAACTGTAAAGTAACTGATATTCTTTGATGCAATGAATTATGTGACAAAGCTGGGGAGAGAAGGGAGCACGACGGTGTTTGGAGCAGGGAGTGCTCCTTGGAATCTTGGAATCATTTTCTGGACAGAGATTTCAACGTGTTAAAAACGTGTTAAGTCTCCCTTTATAGGGGATTTTACTGTCATGATAATAACAACTTCTGTTATATTTAGAAAAATGATCAGGGATAGGAACTAGACCTGGGACTTTATTGGCAAAGTCAACTCAGATGAGGACACTCCTTCTAAGCAGGTGGGTCAACACCTCTGAAACTTCAAATCTGAGTTGCCTAGACTTTAGAGCATTGAGAAATTAAATGACTTGCCCAAGTTCATACATCTAGGATGTGTCTATGGAGAAATGAAACCAAGGTCCTTCTGATTCTTTTTTGACTCATTTTGTTAATAGGGCCAGCAGGTTACTAATACAAGGATGACCATTTAGCCATTTCTTTTACACCAAAGATAATAATGGACAAACATGTCATCAAGGGTTTCTAACATGGAACTTATGAGGGAAGACAATATGAGAGGGGAAAAGGGAAAGATGGATGGAACTTTGACAAAAATCAAAGTGGGCAATCCCCTTTGATCACATTGACAAAATCACAGAGAGATAGACCTTATAAACAAAAGATACAAAGAGGGGAAAAAGTAAATGTTTTCCTTCTTCTGGAAATATCTGATGCAGTTCTGTATATGGTCAAAGTTCTTCTCTAGTTCAGGTCACTTGTAGAAATTTCCTACAAAATTGGTTCTAACAAACAAATTTACTTGACCAATAACCAGGTAAGATAATGAAATTTAGCTCAAACCTCATTTCTCTATTAGAAAATCAAATATGGAATCTTTTAGATCAGGTAATTCACAATTTTAGGTTAACCAGTTTTCATGTTGATATACTATCTATCAAACTATATCAATTATCTATCACCTATGCCATTTATCTCTATTTTTTCTCTTTCCATATATATATGTGTACAAATAGAAACAAGAAACCAATTTTATAATTTAGAATCTAATACAAAAATGAATTCATTTAAAAGTTGTCAAATTTAACTTCATTTGCAATAAAAGGTCCTGGGTTGGATACATAAATACATTGAGTAACCAATTTTGGTAACCCCATTCTAAAAACAGTGCATATCAAATAAATTATAATAAAATATTTTCAACTTCCAGCTCTGTTCAAATGAATAACTCCTTAACAAAAGTTGGTATTTCAGGATAGAACCCAAGCCATTCTTCTAAGAATTGCACTAATACTACAGTTTCCTTAACATAGAACATACAATTCTCATTTAAGGTAATAACAGACTATCCTGGCTTCACAAATCCATGCATCATTTACCTAATTATCTTCATAGTATAGAGAAATTAAAGGGTCTTAACTGGGAATATTTAGCTAGTAACAGATGCCAAAGCTAAACAAACACTTACTTGTTTGGATTATATAAAGAACTAAGATTCTAGGTCAAATAGCTCAAATCTTATACCTGCATCTTACTATATACAGTAATTCAGATGTACTCCCAAAGTTAACATATAAGATTTAATATCGTCTTCATACTTGACATGATTATAGAAATTTGCCCTTATTTTGATGTTAGTTCCAGCAAATGTGATGTAGATAGCCCATCTGCATTGAGCCAAATGGTATATTTTCCATTCAAGAAATGTCATGTTGGAGAAATTGAGCCAGGAGACCTCTACCTCAGCTAATGGAAAAAAGTGGTTCTCCCAGACTTTCCCGTGGAAACTCCACCTATACTTTATTCATGTAAAAACTCCATAGGGTTGCTGGAATTATGGATCATTCATTGGCTCAATAGCATTTCTTGATGATCATACCTGCCATAATCAGTGTAACAGTGCCATGAGATCTTAAATATCAGTTTCCAATAATCAGAGTTTCAGATGGGTTCAGCTCTCAAGGATTACATATCCTAAAATAGGCATTGACTATAATCTCATAATGTTAATGGTAAGAGATTCACAGAAAAAAAAAAACTCACAACTTATCTTTATACAACTAAATAGATGTCTTTTTCTCCTCATTCCTCAGTTCAACATTATACATTAAGATAATAGCAATAAAGTATGGATATATAAATATAATAATCCTAAATTATATACTGAATAGATTTTATAAAAAATTGTCTATTAGTAAAAAACATGTTCAGATATTAATTATGTTCAAATGGACATAAAATAAGATTTCCTTGTAGGGTGATACAAAATAGCTGAAAAATTCTGAATTAAGAAGAGTCTGCCTTCCTTCAAAGTAATCTCCCTCGCTTATTCCCAGAGACATATAATCCTTGGCCCAGGGATCTCAGATATTGCTTTCACTGAGTTGCCGATTGTTGTCTGTTTCTGAAACAGCAAATATTCCAAGTACCAGGGTCTCAGACAGTAGATTTGGACACAGTTGCTAACAAAATCAATATCAAAATTATAATAAATTTAGTTTCTAAACTTAAAAAAATCTCTTCCTTTAAAGTATTTCTCTTCCTTAAAAATTTATCCTGATGTTAAAAAAGAATAATCACTAAACTTTCATGAAGTAAATTAGTTGGGAATCTTTAAAATGACAGATATCTCTTAATCAACATCAGAGCAAAAATAAATCTCTAAAATTGAAATTTATCAAAATCAAGTTGGTGTAAAATTTCTTTAAATAACAAATGCCTAGAGTACTATAAAAAAAAAATTCCAATCATTACAAAATTCTTTGTTACCACCTTTCTTTAATCAAAGTGTTTACAGTGGAGAGGAGATTAAGTTTTTATAAACCAAAAGAGAAAAATACAACCAATTAAATTAGCCTCATCATAATGACAAAATTTACTCAACATGTTTTTCTTCCTTTTCTCTTTAAATATTATTGGAAATGAAGAAAATCACATTCTGGAATCCCACAGGCTGAATGTGATAGTTCACTTAAACCTCTTAAAAAACAAACTCCAAATTAACATATATTCCTTTATTCACATGTTAAAGCAAAATTAATCTTTTAAACTCTTTCTTTAAGAGGAATTTATGACTAAGTTGCTTCAAGATGTATATAACGTCTACAAGAGAGAAAGAGCCTTAGATGAAAGGCATTCTATGTTTTTAATAGGCTTGAAAATTTTTACTCCCATTTTGTGCAAGGATTCACATTTTGTATCCCATTTATTCAGGAATTCTACAGCACCGACAAGGTTTTTACAAGGTTTTTTCTTTGTACCATTTTCATTTTTAAAATACCTGTATAAATGCTTGATTAAAACACTAACTCCAAATAACATAATTAACAGTCTCATAATTTTCAATAAGTTTTAGCTAAATAATTTTGGATGAAACTTCCTTTACATATAGACAAAAGTCTTTTAAGTTCTTAATTACAGAGCTTCAGATTTTTTTTTATAGCACATCATCAGCAAAGCTGATAGAATGACCTAACAGCTTCCTAATCCATTCATTTTGAAACCACACAATTCATCATCTAACATCTAGATTATAATTACTTTTCTAACGAAGCTCACATAATTTTTACAAATTATATAATATATAATTTAGAAAGAAATATAACACCTTAAATAAATAACATTTATTTAAAAGAGATAACAAAGTAGCATTCATGTAGCATTTCTCTTTTGCTTAACATTTTACAATCATGTGATCCTAACAACCCTGGAAGTGGGTTCTATTTTTATCCTATTATAGAACAGTAAACTGAAGTAAACAGAACTCTCTTGGGATCATATAGCTAATAAATTTCTTATTGCCAAATAACAAGTAGCTAATACATTTCTTAATGCCAAATAACAAATATCTTTTCCTGTTAGGTTGTATATAATTTACCATAATACTGATAAGGAGAGAACTTTCCTTCAGGGCCCAGCCTTCTGACTCTTTATCCACTACACCATGATGAACAAAACAAATTGAAATACATGACCTCATTTGATCCTAATAATAACAGCCACTACTACTACTACTACTACTACCACCACCACCACCACTACTTTAGCATTTCTATAGAGCTTTAAGCTTAGACTTTAAAGTTTTCTTCACAAAAATCCTAAGGCAGCCATTGTCATATATTATCATCTCATCTTACAGATGAGGAAACTGAGTCTCTGAGAATTGAAGTTATTTGACCTCTGTCTCAGAGCCAATAAACATGCCAGCATTTGACCCAAGGTCTTCTGACTTCAGGTCTAGTAATATTTCCACTTGAAATACTTTTCTCATAATAGTATTCTGAGGTAGGTTATACAAATATTACTATCTGCATTTCACATATAAAGACACTAAACCTCAGAATGGTTAAGGGACTTGTCCAAATTCACATGATTAGTTAGTAAATTGTATCTTCAGTGTTTAAGACAATCAATCAGGTATTTATTAATTGCCTCCTATTTGACTGACATTGTGCTAATCACTGGAGATAAAAAAGAAAGAACAAAACAATCTCTGCTCCTAAGGAGCTCACATTCTAAGATGAGAGACAAGATGCAAACAACTATGCATCACATATGAATATATATATATATGTGTGTGTGTGTGTGTGTGTGTGTGTGTTTATATGTGCCTCTCTCTCTATATATATACACACTATATATATATACAGTACTATATATATATATATACACACACACACAAAGGTATGTAAAATTAAAGGTAATCTCAGAAGGAAGGCACTAGCATTGAAGAGGATCAAGAAATGTTTCTTAGAACAGGTAGGATTTTAATTAAGACTTGAACGAAGTCAGATAAGTCAGGAGGAAGAGATGATGAAGGAAAACACTCCAGATATGGGAGATAACCAGAGAAAAGGCAATGGAATTATGAGAAGGAGCATTCCTAGCAAGGGCAGAAGGCCAGTGCTGCTGGACCTTAAGGAGCCTGGAAAGGGAGTAAAGCGTTAAAATGATGGTGAGATAGGGAGGGGTCTGGTTGTGAATGCTATTAAGTGCTAGAGATGACTTTATATTTGACACTGGTGGAAGAGCCTTGGGGGACACTCAGAGTTACTGGATGTGAGACAGATGAAAATCTAATGAAGAGGAATAAAAAGAATTAGTCAAGATAGGTTGGAGGAGGTAAAAGCAAGGTCACAAAAAACCAAGAGAAAGAGAGTACGGTATTAAGAAAAAGAGCATGATCTTCAGTGTCCAAGCTTGTAGAGAGGGTTGAAGACTGCGAAATGGCCATTAGGTAGATTTGGCAATAAGGAGACCACTGGTGACTGTGCAGAAAGAAACAATACTTACTCAAATGGAATTCATATTCAAATGGAGGAGACAGTGAATAATAGCTAAGTATATTCAGATTAAAAACGAAGAGAATACATATAAATCAATACAACGCAGTTTGTAAAGGAGAGAATTAGCAGTTGGAAGAGATGAAGAAGTACTTCATATAGAAGGTGGTACTTGAGCTGAGTCTTGAAGAAGGAGAAAAACCTGAGGCAGAAATGGAGAGTTCAGTCCAGACATGAGGCAGCCAATGAAAAACACAGAGATGGAAGACAAAGGATCTCATTTTTCTGGAGGAACAAGAAGGCCAGTTTGGCTGGTGCACAAAATGAGTGACAGGGAGTGATGTACGTGAGGCTGCAAAGAGAGGTTGAAGCCAGGTTGTGAAAGTCTTTATGTTCTGGGCGGAGTATTTCTATTTGATTCTGGAGGCAACAGGGAGCCATTGAATTCTAGAGTTCTTTCCTCTTTATTGGGGAAGCATTTCTAAGCATTTTGCTTTCAATTTGATTAATCTCTCCTTTTATTTTTAGGATTTCAAGTTTTGTATTTGATTGGGGGTTTTTAATTTGTTCTTTCTCTAGCTTTTTTAGTTGCAAGCCCAATTCATTGATTTTCTCTTTCTCTATTTTATGCAAATAAGCATCTAGAGATATAAAATTTCCCCTTATTACCACTTTGGCTGTATCCCACAAATTTTGGTATGTTGTCTCATTATTGTCATTCTCTTGGATGAAATTAGTAATTGTGTCTGTAATTTGCTGTTTCACCCATTCATTCTTTAGGATAAAATTATTTAGTTTCCAATTGCTTTTTGCTCTATTTTCTCCTGGCCTTATATTGCATGTGATTTTTATTCCATCATGATCTGAAAAAATACATTTATTATTTCTGCCTTCCTGCATTTGATTTTGAGGTTTTTGTGTCCTAACACATGGTCAATTTTTGTATAAGTTCCATGGACTGCTGAGAAAAAAGTAAACTCCTTTCTGTCTCCATTTAATTTTCTCCAAAGATCTATCATACCTAACTTTTCTAACATTTTGTTTACCTCCTTAACTTCTTTCTTATTTATTTTGTGGTTTGATTTATCTAGTTCTGAGAGACGGAGGTTGAGATCCCCCACTATTATAGTTTTGCTGTATATTTCTTCTTGTATCTCTCTGAACTTTTCCTCTAGGAATTTCCATGCTATACCACTTGGTGCATATATGTTTAGTATTGATATTGTTTCATTGTCTATGGTACCCTTTAGGAAGACATAATTTCCTTCTTTGTCTCTTTTAATTTGGTCTATCTTGGCTTTTACTTGATCTGAGATAAGGATTGCTATCCCTACTTTTTTTTTGTTCACCTGAAGCATAATAGATTCTGCTCCAGCCTTTTACCTTCACCCTGTATGTATCTCTATGTTTTAGATGTGTTTCTTGTATACAACATATTGCTGGATTCTGGTTTTTAATCCAGTATGCTATCTGCTTCTGCTTTATGGGAGAGTTCATTCCATTCACACTCACAGTTAAAATAACTAATTCTGTATTTCCTGCCATCTTATTTACCCTAGCTTATGCTTTTCTCTTTCTTATCCCCTTTCCCTCCTCCCTACTATTTTGCTTTTGATAACCACTTCCCTCAAATAATTCTTCCCCTTTAGAGTCTCCCCCTTCCCCCCCTTCCCTCCTGTTTCCTTATAAGTATGTCTATTATTCCCTCAGAGCCAAATCTGATGAGATGGAGATTAACCCAATTCTCATTCCCCTCCCTTTTTTCCCCTCAATCATTATAGGTTTTCTTTGCCTCTACATGTGATGTAATTTCCCTTATTTTACCTCCTTTTCCTCTTCTTCCAGTATTATCCCTTTTCTACCTCTAATTTCTTTTTCAGTTTATCATATCATAATAATCATAAAATCACAATAATAATATCATAACAATCATAATGTAATAATAGATTCATAGAATCAACCCTCATTCTATAAGTATCTATAACATAAATATAGTTCTCAAGAGTTTTTTTCTTGTTACCTTTTATGTTTCTCTTGTGTTGTGTGTTTGTAGATCAAATTTTTTGTTCGGTTCTGGTCTTTTCAGTAGAAATAGGTGAAATTCTCCTATATCATTGAATGATCATCTTCTTCCCTGGAAGATAATGCTCATTCTAGCTGGGTAACTTATTCTTGGCTGTAATTCAAGTTCCTTTGCCCTTTGGAATATCTGGTTCCAGGCCCTTCGATCCTTCAAAGTAGAAGCTGCTAGGTCCTGTGTGATCCTAATCGTGGCTCCTCGATATTTAAATTGTTTCTTTCTGGCTTCTTGTAATATCTTTTCCTTGGTATGATAGTTCTGGAATTTAGCCACGATATTTCTGGGGGACTTTATTTTTGGGTTTCTTTCAGGAAGTGATCAGTGGATTGTTTCAATAAGTATTTTGCCTTCTGGGTCTAAAATATCAGGGCAGTTTTCTTTTATGATTTCCTGGAAGATAGTGTCTAGGTTCTTTTTTTATCATGGCTTTCAGGAAGCCCTATAATCCTTAGATTGTCTCTCCTAGATCTATTTTACAGGTCAGTTGTTTTTCCTAGGAGATATTTCATGTTTTTCTCTATCTTTTCATTTTTTTGTTTTTGTTTGACTGATTCTTGAAGTCTTGATGAGTCATTCATTTCCAATTGTTCGATTATTTCTAAGCATTTTGAACAAATAATAATCACTAGTGTAATAATGTTCCTTGTATTAATGCTGCAAATCTTTTAAAATCAGAGATTTTTTAAAAAAAAAGAATTAAGTAACATTTAGGCTCAAGAACAGTCACAAAACAGTAACTGGCAAATAACTGGTGATCTCTTTAATATTTTAACCAAAGGTTTTTCAAGCTAATGAAAAATAGTGACTAGACTCAGCTCACAGAACAACTGGGAAGTTTCCCTTTGGGTTGTCCTCTTTCCTTATCTCCCCATCCCAAAATTGATGCCCTTTAAGGAACCCTGTGCTCTCATGCTGCCTACTTGATGGATGCTGCCAAGTCTGCTATCTGCTGGATGGACCTCATACTTTTAACATTATCCCAGTCCCTACATTCCTTTCACCCAAATTTGTATTATTAATAGAAGTCAGTAAATTTTAGGGATGGAAGGAACCATAGAATATGGCATGTTAGAGTTGGAGTTTAATAAAAAATGCTGAAGCCATAATGTAGGAAATATAAAAAAAGGGCTCAGAACTTCTGAATACAGAAAATATAGTGCTCAGTGAAAGAATCTACATATGACCTCAAAAAATTAGGAGAAAGGAATTGACTTTCACAACTATGAAAAGAGGAAAGAATTCCTAACTAAATGAGGGAACTAGGTGATCACAGAAGGTAAAATGGACAACTTTGATGACAAAAAATTGAAAAGCTTTTATATGAATGAAACTGATGTTAAGAGTTTGAAGAGAAACAATTAGAAAAATCAATTGAAGTAAATACATGTGATAAAGATTTGATATTCACAGTATACAGGTAATTAATGCAAACACATGATCAACCAATAAATAAGTGTCCAAATAATATGAATAGCTTAAAAAAAGCTATAAGCTATCTAGATCATAGTGAAAGAATGTTCAAAATCACTACTAAAAAGATACATAAATGAAAACAAAAGTTAAATATGAATGTTGGTGCAAGCTGTGAATTAGTCTAACCATTCTATAAAGCAGTTTAGAATTATACTAAAAGAAATAGTTAAACTGTTCATATCTTTTGACCCAGGAACATCAATATTAGGCATATACTCCAAGGATGTCAAAGACAGAGCAAAAGGTCCCAAATATATGACAAGATTTATAGCAGTTTTTTTTAGTAGTGACAGCAGAAAGAATATGAGCACACTAACAATTGGGAAATAGCTGAAAAGACTGTGTAATATGGATGTGCAATATAAAATGTGGATATAATAGAATATTATTCAGCCAAAAGAAATAACAAATCAGAGAAACTCAGTGAAAATTTATATGAAAGAATGTACAGTGAACTTTAGAAGAATCAGAATAAGGACTAACACAAAGCCCATAACAGTGTAAATGAAAAGGAAAAAAAAAGAAACTGACTGCTGTAATTGTAATAATCAAGTTGAGCACAAGAGAAGAGATGAGAAAATATACCTCATTCTCTTCTTTTGCAGAATCAGGAGATTGGGATTTGTGTCATTGCATATGCTGTCAGACTTAATCAATGTGTTGGTTAGTTTTGCTAAACTGCTCTTTTTTTTCCTCTTAGATTTTTTTTTTGTTAGAAAGGATAGCTAATGGGATGGGGAAAGGGAGGAATATAAATAGAAGTGATAGTGACATAAAACCAGAAGATATTAATGTGGATTTTTAAAAAAAGTTTGGAACTCTGATCATTGAAATGGCTTCGGAGAACTGATGGAACTGATAGGATCAGGAAGGAAGGAAGGAAGCTGGGAGGCATCTGATCCAACTCCTCATTGTACAGGTGAAGAAGTGATAGCTCATGGAGTTTAAATGATTTGTGCAAGGCTTTCTGCCGAAATATGATCAAACACGTCAGAGAATCACAGAGTCTTAGGTTAGACCTGGAAAGGTCCCACAGGACAGCGAGTCCAACCCTGTACTGTTCTGATGAGGGAAGATTAAGTGTCCTGTCCTGTCCTGGGTCCCACAGCTGATAAGCATTGGGAGAGGATTTGAAGGTAGGTCTTCTCACCCGTAGCAGGTGCCTAATCTGCTCTCCCCCATCGATTTTTTTGCTCGATTGTGGGGTTTTTTTGGGGGGAGGGGGAAGTTGATTTACAGGGGACTCCTCTTCATCAGGGAGGAAACTGGTAGGAACTGACCGTGATGGTTTGTAAAAGCATCACTGAAATGATCTATAAAGATTGCTTTCTTTTAGAAGCTCTTTGGGAGCCCTGGGACAGAGGGGTTCCTCCCTCCCACTGTCTCCAACCTCTTCTTGTCTTGCAATATTCTCTTATTGGCTGTCTGAGCAGGAGGCCTGGGGATGAGCAAGTGCTGGATCATGGAGAGGAAGAGGGGATGTTGAGTCTGGAGAACACAAATCTTAGGGGACACATAGCCACTGTTTTCAAGTATGAGAAAGCAGATACAGGAAAGTGAGGTTAGACTTGTTTGACCACAGAGGGCAGACTTGAGAGACGTAAGTGGGAGATGTAAAGATACAGATTTTTTTTCCCACTATATAAATAAATAGATTAGGAATAAACACCCCATCACAATAGAACTGAAATTGAAATATGCTAGTCACTTTTTGGTTTCAGAAAATCTTTATACTCTCATAAACGATTGAGGACTCCAAAGACCTTTTATTTAGGTGGTTACATCTACTGATATTTACTGTATTAGAAATTAAAACATAAAAATTTAAAATGTTTATTAATTCATTAAACAATATTAACATATTATTTTACTTATTTTAAAAATATTTTATTTTATTTTGCATTTAAGAACTAAAGCATTTTTATAACATGCCAAAATAGAAAAAAAGATGATTTCATTAAATTGCAAATCTATTATGTGTAATTTACTATTTATTTCATATATTATCTTTTTCTTCTCTTCTTTCCTCCCACTCTAGAGATGGCTACCATAATCACAAATATGTATATGTGCATGTATATATGTAAATATATATTAATAATCTATACATATAATGTATACATATCCATATATAATATAAAATATCTATGATATATATATGAAATCTCTACATATTTTTATTTATCAGTTCTTTCTCTAGAGATAGTCTTCCTTCATAGATCCTTTGTAGTTAATTTGGATATTTATAATAGTCAAAATCATTTAGTTGCTCAAAGGTTTTTGGTTTTGGCAAGGCAATTGGGGTTAAGTGATTTGCCCAGGGTCACACAGCTATTAAGCATCAAGTATCTGAGGCTGGCTTTGAGCTCAGGTCTTTCTGATCCAGAGCCAATGCTCTATCCACTGTGTCACCTAGCAATACTGCTGTTACTGTACACAACATTCTCTTGGTTCTGCTCATTTTTCTATGATATTGTGTAAGTCTATCCATGTTTTTCTAAGGTCATTGAGCTCTTTATTACTTATAGCATGATCATATACAATTTTTTCAGCTATGCCCCAATTGATGGGTATCCCTGCAATTTCTAATTCTTTGCCACCACAAAGAAAGCGACTATAAATATTTTAGAATATATAGGTTCTTCTCCTTTTTCCCTAATCATCTTTGGAAACAGATCTAGAAGTGGTATCACTGAGTTAAAGGATATAGGTAGTTTAATAACTCTGTGCATAATTCTAGATCACTCTCCAAAATGTTTGGAGCAATTCACAATTCTAACAAGAGGGAATTAGTGGCCAAAACTTTCCTTATCCCTTCCAACATTTGTTAATTTCCCCTTTAATCATTTTAGCCAATGTTTTGAAGACAGCTATATTCTCCTATCTGCTGCTGCATCCAATCTATTGTGATGTGTTATTTTGGTTGAAGCACATGAAGAAAATTTGAACTGGCACAGATATCTAATAATTGGAAAAGGGCAGAGCATTTTAATAGGCAAATAACTTGTGGAGATAAAATTGTGATTTTGACACCCTCTTGAAAGTCTTGGGGACCCTGAGAACTGCTATTGTATAGGATACTCTTTTTTTAGGTATGAACTGGAGCAGGTAACCCCTGAAATTCTGTGCTCTTAGGGTTCATAGGATTTAGAGGTCATGTAATCTGGTTTCTCTCTACTCTCCTCCATTTTACAGGGGAGAGCACTAAAACTCAGTAAGAATACTTAATTTGTTAAATGTCTCACAGTAAGTGAAACACTGGTGGAGCTGACTCTTGAATCCAGATCCTGTAACTCCATAGCCAATGACCTTTCTGATAAACCATATTAATATCATATTGTTGTTATTATTATTATGAAATTAGGTGATTTCATTATCACACCATAAGCAAAATTCTAGTCAACCTAAACGAAGACATCAACACATAAGTGCCTACCACATGCCAGATGCTGGACTAAGGGGATACAAAAAGGACCAACAAACAATCTGCTGTCAAGATGCTCCTGGTCTAATGTGGGAGATAGCTCCCAACTCATCAACCACTACATCTGCACGAGGTAGAGACAGGATACAATGGAGGGTGAGCACTGAGATTAAGGAGTCATGGGAAAGCCTTTTTGTAGAGTCTTAAAGGAGGCCAGAGAAGCCAGGAGACAGCGATGAGGAAAGAGGGCTCCGGGTGTGGGGGACAGCCAGCAGCAGTGTCTGAAGTCAGGAGATCAACTGTCTTAGGTGAGGAAGAGGAGGCTGTCAACACTGGAGCAGTGTGCATGAGGCAAGAAGGGGTGATGAGGTGGAGGAAGGCTGCAGAGGTTCAAGGGGCCTTTAAAAGCCAGAGAAATCATTGATCCTAGGGGAAAGGGGAGCCACAGGAGTGTACTGAGGAGGGGGTATGACAGGACTGAGCTGCATTTTAGGGAGGCTGGATGGACTGCCCCAGGGAGTTGGCAATGGCAGGGGAAGGATGCTGTGAAGGCAGAAATGACAGGAAAGCAGACTGCAGTGAAGGGCCGATACAGTGCAGGTGAAGAAAAGACCTTATGAGAGCCTTTTCTTGAGGCTGAGTGGAATTCTAGTCTGCTTCCTTAAAGATCAGGCCTCTCCCGGGGAAGCTTACTGCATCTCACTCGGCTAAGGGGCCAAAGAGGGCCCAAGGAATTTAATTTTTCTGCACAAACTGTTTACTTTCTCAGAGCAATCAATTCCACAACTGGCCATAATCCAATCTGAAGCACTCCTTGAAGTGATCGTAGATTCCATTTTTATCATGTTAAAACACACATAGTGAGCCTCACTAAAGTTATCAAGTCCATGGAATCTAGTATTTTCATTTGACAGATAAGAGAACAGGTCCCCAGAAAGGCAATGACTTGGTCAAAGTCACACAGACAGTAAGTAGTAGAGCCCAGGTCCCCTGACTCCAAAGCCAACACTCTGCCATGTTGTTGGCAAGGTGTCCTGTGGACTGATACATGTATTATTATCTCTGTTTTAAAAAGAAGGAAGTTGAGCCCTAGAGAAGCTGCAAAGGGCTGAAGGCAGGATCTGGACTCTGGCCCCAATCAGCTCTGTCAATAGGCAAGGAGAGGACGTCCAGTAGACACAGCAGTGGCTATGGCCATGGTCCACTTGAAATGCCAAGTATGTTGGAAAGGTGAGCTCTTATGCCTTAGCTTGAACATCTCTAAAGTGGTCATAATTCCCTCTGCCCTAAGGCTGGCTTTATACCTAAGGATAAATGAAATCTATTTGGTGTGATGGAAAGAACATTGAGATGGGAGTCAAGGATGGGCTTCTCCAGGGTGGGTCTCAGGCTTTTCATTTGTAAAATTAGGTGACTAGATGAGGTGGTCTCTATGGCCCCTCTAAGCTCTGGTGGTTTGTGTTCGAAGGCCCCTTTTAGGTCCAACATTCCTTGTCCAAGGTCCCTTCCAGCCCTGAGTTTCTATGCTCTGAGGCTTTTTCTAGCTCTAATCTATTCACCTTTTGTGACTGGAGCTACAGGTGGGTTCAAGGGGAGATGCAAGGGGCCCAATGAATCCTGAACTGTCCCAGGGTCTCCCCCTCTGGTCCTTCACTCAGAGCAGCCTTGTTGGGGTGGCAGCCATCAGTTAAGCCTTTATAAGGTCCATATAAAAATCAACTGGGCTAAACTGTGGCATGTTTCCTCCTGAGTGAAACCAGACTTGAATTCCTTGTGATGGGCTATCTCATTCTGTACATAAATGCATGGATGGCTTCAATAAACCAGTTTTACAGGGGATTAGAATCAAGTCCAGGTTTTGGGTTCTGAGTAAGTGGGGAATTAATGTTGTCATTATCATGGCAGCATTGAAATGAGACTGACAAAGTAAAGTAGATTGGGGGTAATGACTGTGGGAAAGAGACTAATTTCATTTGTATTTCAGGGGTTTCAGCAACTGAGGAGAAAACCAAAACAGAATAGCTGCCCGTAATAATTAAGGGGAATTCTTCATGAGTCAGTAAAAGGTAGCATTTGACTGCCTGTTCAATTCTGAGGTTATAAATTTGGGCTTAGTTCCTTGGGAGATAACATCATGGCCTGCTGAAGAAAAGACCTTTCAGGGCCACAGAAATGGATACTAGATGCAGGTACAACTTCCAGATTAAGTAACAATGCTTGTGAATGGCTGGCTGCCAGCTTGTTCCAGAATGGTCCACTGTGAGGTTCTCTCCAAGAACACAGAGGACAGCCTGTTCAGGTGCAGGGGGTGGTTCTGGCAACAACCACTTTGCCATGTTATAGATTATTCTGGTCAGACATAAGTTGTCCATGAATATAGACTGTACTCCTAAAAGTAGATTATCTATATGATAAAAGCAGATATTTTATAAAGGGTAAGGTTCAAAATCTCTCAGTATGGGAGTCTCTGTATTTAGAAGATGAAGGTCTGCCTCCTAAGGAATTCCTGACCCTACAACCTCTTAATGAGGTACAAGAACTCAGTGAATGAGCCAGAATGTTGTATTTGTTCAGTCTTGCTTCATTCAATAAAACTTTTTCAGAACCTATTATATGCAAGGCTCTTTGTTTGATGCTGGAAAAAATACGATAAAGACGTAGTCCCTGACACAATAGATATTTTGCTTTAGTGGGAACGAACAGGAATATAATTTATGCAAGTAAGACATATGCAGATAACTATAATATAATGTATATACATGAGAAAAGTATTAGAGAGATGAGAGTACTGGTGTGGAAAAATCACTTCTAGCTATGAAGATTAGAAGAATTTCACAGAAAAGGTATCATTTAAATCATAGGTATTAGCACTAGGAGGGAAAGATCATGGACTCTAATTTTCTCATGTTAATAGCTGAGGAATATGAGGCAGCTAGCTGTTCAGTGGATAGAATGCTGGTCCTGGACTCTTCTTCCTCAGTTTAAATCCAGTCTTAGATATTTACTAGCTGTGTGACCCCAGGAAGGTCACTTAACTCTGTTGCCTCAGATTCCTCATCTCTAAGATGGAAATAATAATAATAGCATCTATGAAGGAGGCTAAAGAGATAATATTTGTAAAGTACTTTGCAAACTTTAAAAAGCACTTTATAAATGCTAGATATTGGCTGTCATTAGATGAGTCCTAGAGGGGTTAAGCAATCTCCCCCAGATTACCCAGTCATCTAAATAGTTGACATGAAATTTAAAACTAGGGCTTTGGATTTCAAATTCAGTCTTGATTTTCACTCTTCTGTAGCCTACAGATGTGGAATGTTGCAGGAAGCAAAGGTGCTAAGGCAGGAAGGTATGGACCCTGTTTGGATGTAGTTCCAGTTTGCTTATTGTTTAGTTTATGTATGAAATATTGGAAAGATCATCATCTTATGGCATATCCTCCTGGCTTAGAAGTCTGATCCTCATTTGGTTGGCATTGAAGAGTTTTAAATTAAGTGACATGATGACATGTGTGCACTAGGGAGACCAATCTGGTAATGATATCAAGCGCAGATTAGAAGACAAGGGAAATCCTGGAGTCAGGGAGACTAACAGAGAAACTATTATGATGTGGTGGAATACTATTATATTGTAAGAAATGATGAAGGGTATGGTTTCAGAAAAACCTGGGAAGACCTTTAAGAACTGGTACAAGGTGAAGTAAACAGAGCCAGGAGAACAATCTACAAAGCAGTAGCGATATTGTAAAAGTGATCAAGAAAGATTTAGTACCTCTCATCAGCACATTTCCACAATTCCAAAGGATTCATGATATAAAATGTTATTTACATTCAGATAGAAAACTGATGGATTCATAGTGAAGATTAAAACATATTTTTTCCCTTTTATTTTTCTTGCTTTTTTTGGGGGGGAACATTAATTAATATTCAAAAATATGTTTTAGATGACTATATGTATGATAGATATATTTCTTGCTTTCTCATTGGGTGGGGGAGGAAGTATAGAAAGGTTGAGAATATGAAATTGAGAATAGAAATTAAATTAGAAGTTAGAAAGTTATTAAAATAATCCAAGGGGGAAATGATGGTAGAAGAAGTGGACGAGATAGATCAAATGCAAGGGATATTGGGTAATAGAATCAATATGACCTGACAACTTTTTAGATGTGAGCTATGAGGGAGTGAGGAGAAGTATAAGATAACTCTGATGTGAGGAATCTTCAGGGCAGAATTTTCTAGTTTAAAACTTGCGAGTGACAGAGGAAGAAACTGAAGTCCTGAGAATTGAAGGATCTTCTCAGAGGTTACACAGTAGGTTAGTATTAAAGCTGCTTTTCAAATCCAGGCTTCCTGGGTTCGCAGGTCAGGGCTCTCTACAGTTTGGAATATACACTTAGATGGGACTTCAAAGGCATCCAGTCCAACTTCTATCTGGACAGAACTCCCTCCACTATATTCTTGAAAAGTGGTACCTAATAGAACATCCATATGGGAACTCTTGGGGTTGGATTCTTTACACTCCACCAAGTTGATTTGGGCACATAAAACTTTAAGCCCATTATCCATCATGTTTATGACAGTGTGCTCATGTGTTCTTTGATCTTCTGTCATCAGGCCTGGGGTCTGTTTTTATGTAATTTGCATTTATAGTAGCAAAAGCTCACACTTTGATAGAACACTTAAATATCTGCCAAATGCTTTCCTCACAACATGGAAAAGTAACATAACTACTATTATCCTATTTTGTAGTTGAGGGATCTCAGGTTTTTAAAGGAGATATGACTTAGATTTTTAGATTATTACATTTGAAAGAGACCTTCAGAGATCCTCCAATCTAACCCTTCATTTTATAGAAGAGGGAATGGAGGTTCAGCATCACCTTTCCTAAAGTGACACATGGAGGAAATATCAAGAGGCAAACTAGAAGCCTGGTCTCCCAAGTGCTGAGTGATCTCTTCTTAGGAGGCAAAGATCTGTGGGGATAGAGATAGTTAAAATCCACTCGACATACCAGAATTTGGGACATCCTGTCTGTAGTTATGATTTTGCCTTATCCTGGGACACTGTCTGTCACTGACTGTCTTGTTAAGAAAGGGGGGAAAAGGTTCTTTCTGGTTGTGATTTAGGTGATAACCTGAAAAACCTGTGATTTTATTTTTGTAGGTGCAGATCCAAATCCTCCAAGTCAGTCTTCTAATCCCATATGTCTGCTAACCATGCTTGCCTGTAAGGCATGCGGAGTTACTCAAAGACTCTCTTAATTAAATGTAAGATGTGATCTGTCTCATACATAGGTAGAGTAGAAGCTACTATGTGGTATGATTGAAGAATGTCAGAAAGGTTCACCTTTTCCTTAAAATATTTCCCCTATTACTGATATGTGACACTTTTCCATTAGTGATTATTTCTTTGGGTTAACCATTGCTGCTGCTCTTGTTTGAGAAAGGGAAAGGAGAGGAGAACATATTTAGTCCCTAATACCATTCTTGGGGCTGAGACATGATGGGCTTGTGAAGATAGATTAATCACTATAAGCCTGGGAGAGATGGGAGCATGGGAGTAATTGAACTGCAAGTCTGAGGCAAGAGGTGGTTATGAATGGAGAGAAGACATTGAAGAGAAATAGCTGATTTCACAGTTTAGTTGAGAACCAGCACTGATCTCTCATCAGTTTCTTCCAAGTTAAATGAAGGGTGTGGGACTAGATGGCCCCTGAGGCCCTTTCCAGCCTTATTCTAAGATCATCTATTCAAAGGTTCTATCTGACTCTAACATCCTCTGATTCAGTGACTTTGGGATTCTATTGTCAGAGCTCCATTTCTAGCCTCATTTTTCCATTAGAAAAATAAAAAAAAAGATGATTTAGATGAACTGTAAGTTTCCTTTTACTTTTAGTATTAGGTGACTGTAGGTTTTTATTTACTTATAAGTTATATTAAACTTTTTCATAAAAGAGAAGTAGCTAGATTAGGTTGTGGTTTATAATAGAACAGAATAGTACTGTACTATAAGAAATTATGAGCAGGAAAAACTTGGAAATACTTAAAAGATGCAAAGTTAAGTAAGAATCAAAGAAAACTGTATGTAATAAAAGCAACATTATATGATTGTCAACTGTGAATGACTAGATCTTCTCAGCAATATGTGACCAAAGATAATTCCAAATGACCCATGATAAAAATACTATCTACCTCCAAGGAAAGAATTGATGGATTCTGAATGCAGACAAAATCACACTATTTTTCACTTTCTTTGCTTTTTTAAAAGTCTGTTTTCTTTCATAATATGATCAATATGAAAATATGTTTTGCATGATTGCTCATGTATAACCTACATCAAATTGCTTACCACCTCAGGGAAAAGAGAGGGGAAAGAGGAAAGGAGAGATTTTATAACTTAACATTAAAAACTGAGTATTAAAATTATTTTATATGCAATTGGGAGAAAATAAAATATTTTTAAAAGGGAAGTAGCTACATTATGCTTTACTGTAACATTTAAGGTCACCTGCAAATTCAGGAATTTGTGAGTCCTCCACTTCAAATAGTAGTTCATCATGAATTTGGGCAAGCAACCTAAAAAAAGAAGGAAGAAATATATTTGGTGTCTTATTCACCACATTCTCTTAGCAGACAAATGGGAAAAATCTGTAATACATATACACACACACATATATATGTACAGCAGATCATAATCATATTGATTTATAGATTTTAGGGAGTTATCTAAGGCACAAAGGAATTAAATGATTTGTCTAGGATAACATAATTACTAAGTGTTGGACAGGATTCGAACTCAGATCCTTTCCTGTATTATATACTCCATAGTGGCCCTAATTTGGCAATCATAAATAAGGCCTTTATATGTATTATATTATATATTTTTAAAAACCTACATAGTAAGCACTTAATAAATGCTTGTGAACTTAACTTGAACAAGAAGGTCAGTATTCCTCACTGAAGGTTACATGGAAGATAATAAAGTACAAGAAGACTAAAAAAGTAAGGAAGGGACCACTTTATGAGAAGCTTTAAAAGCCAAATAGAGGATTTAATATTTGATCCTGAAGTTAAAAGGTATCCACTGGAGATAACTGAGGAGGGGAATGATATGATTAGTCCTATACTTCAGAAAAATCACCTTGGCAGTTACACGGAGGATAAATTGGAATGGTGAAGAGATTTGCAGTAAGGAGATGAGCTGGAAGGTTATTACAGTAGTCTAGTGGATGGTCCACAGCAGGCTGGAGGCTATGTTGGTGGAAAGAGATGGAAGTATACTAGAAATATTGTAAAAGTAGAAATGATGAGACTTGACAACAGATTGGTTACATAGGCTGAGTATACCCAAGGAATCAAGGATGATATAGTTATGAGCCTATGTGACTCTATGGAGAATAGTAGTTACTTTGGATTGTAATAGAGAAATTCAGAAGAAGAAAGGTATTGGTTTTTTGGGAGGTGAGCTGGAGAGAGATATTGAGTTGCTTTTTTAGACAATAAATTTTGAGATGTTTATGGGCTATCCAGTTTGAGATATTCAAAAGGCAGTTAGTGATATAAGACTAGAATTCAGCAGAGAGGTTACAAGTGGATATATAGATATGGTCATCATTGGGAGAAGATAATGTGATCTTTGGGAGCTGATCATCATCAAGAGATCACCAAGCAATCTAGTAGAGGAAGAAGAAAAGCAGGCCCAAAAGAGAGTCTTAGGAGACATCAGTAGTTAATGGATGTGACCTGGTTAAAGATCCAGCAAAGAAGGCTGGGGAAGAGCCACCAGACATGTGGGAGAAGAACTAGGAGAGAACAGTGTCATGAAAACTAGAAAAGAAATTATACAAGAGATGGGAAAATTGACAGTGTGAAAGGCTGCAGAGAGGTTAAGATGACGACTGAGAAAAGACCATTAACATTGGCAATTAGAAATCTCTGGTAATTCTAGGGAGAACAGTTTTAGATGAATTAAGGACATAGAAAGTCAGACTGCACAGAGTTTAGAAGAATTGAAGTGGAAGCCCCAGTTGTGGATAACTTTCGCAAGGAGTTTTGTTAGGATATGGAGGAAAGAAATAGGATGATAAGTAGTGGGAATGGTCAGATCAGGTGAGTGTGTTTCATGGATGGAGAAGATCAAGGCATGTTTGGATGCAGTAGGAAAGTTAACAGATAGGCAGACTGAAGATGGGAATGGTAGTAGAGGCAATCTGCTATAGAATGTGGAATAGGATTGGGAGCATGTAGAATGATTTGTCTCAGTGAGAAGGACCACTTCTTTATTTGAGAGGTATTTAGGAAGATAATAAGAAACTCTAATTTCCTTGCAATTGTTTGAACCATTGAAGGCTCTTCAACCTTAGATCTCCAAGAAATTATTGGTGTTAACATTTCTTTGGCTATGAAGCAAAATGACAAAACTGGACTAATAATAATAGTAACTCATTTATGTAGAACTTTAGGTTTTATATAGCAGTCCTGTCAGAAAGTAAACCCAGTTTATAGAGCACTAAGAGAGGCTCAGAGAAAACAAAAAGGATCTGCCAAGGGCTCATAGTTGAGAAGTGTCAGGGTTAGAACTAGAACTAGAAATTCAGTTCTTCTGTCAAGATCAATGCTCTCCCTCTTGGTTCTTTCCACTACTAGCATGTACCTTTTTTTAACTAATCCCCATCTTTCCAATTTTCCAGTTTCCTTTATGGCATAGTTTAGGCCATCCATTTCACAGAATGTAATGTGTATCCTAGTTCTTTATGTATTTGGTCAACTCCGCTTCAACCTTCTCCTTATATCCTATCAGATTAGAAACTCTTTGAGGATGGGGACTGGGTAATTGGTAAGTTTTAGCCCAATTCCCTCATCTGTAAAAGGGAAAAATGGTCTTTGCATTCCCTACTTACTTACTTTATAGGATTGTTGTGAGGCTCCAGAGAGATGGTTTCCATAGGGCATTTTGTTAACTTTTAAGCATAATGTAAATGTTATTAGTATTGTTAGTGATGGTTTTCTCTTTGTATCCCAAATACTTCAGTATCCTGTTCTGTAAATTCATGACACTGGATTAAATAATCCCTGAGAGCCTTTCCAGCTCTGCCAGAATAGGGTTTGAAGGAATACCCAGGTCTTTGTTTGGCCCTAGGGAGGATATAAAAGAGGCCTGCGCATGATCCCTGCTGTCAGTGCGCTTACTGTGTATTTGAAGAAACAAAACTAACTTGTTATACTAATGTACTGGGAGATACATATGGTTGGTGTTTATCAGAGCATCTCAGGTTAGAACTGGAAGGAACCTTAGTCCAACGCCTTCATTTTACAATTGAGTAATCAGATATAGAAAAGGGATCAAATACGTAGGAGGTCACATAGGCAGTAAGTAGCAGAGCTAGGAGTCAAACTCAGGACCCCTGACTCCAACCATAGTTCCCTTTCCACTACATCATGCTAAGTAAGTGCTTGAGATGATCATTTCCTGATTTTATGCTAATCATATTCCCATCTCTTCCTGGCAATTAATTTTAATCTATCTAATTTTTTGGACCCACCTGATGCTAAAGATGTGATGAGGGTTCCTTGAGAAAATGGCTGTACATGGTGTGGTAACATAAGCAGCCAGAAATGGGGAGTCCAACTGGCAAAAGATGCCTTGGAGGGCTCTGCAATCTGAGATGACACATGCAGATTCCTTGAGAATCCCACATGACGATGACCATGGTGATAACCTTGACTCAAGAATCTAGCAGATTTCTTAAGCCAACCCTAGAAAGATCCTTCCCATAACTTTTCTTCCTTTTGTCCAGGTCAAATAAAATGTCTTATGTGTTCTCAGAAACTTCTGACTACTTTAGTTCACAATGACAAAATGATATAATTTTTTTCCCTAGAGATTATCTAAATCAAGAAACTGATGGGCAAAGGTTATCTACTTTTTTCTTTTTTGTGAAGCATTTGTGACTTGCTCCACATCCCACAGCTAGGTAGTGTCAAGAACCTGAGGGCAGATTTGAATTTAGATTCTCCTGACTCCTGGGCCAGTGTTCTACGTGTCCCAGGGTTAGATGCTTTGCTCGAGGTTTACAATGTGAACTTACTGAGGAACAGACTAAGCCAGTTTTCTTGGTTCCTAAGCCAGGAATTTTTTCATTCCATCTCTCCATCTCTCCATGCCCTGTCTCTTTTCTTAGCTCTTATTGGATTTCTAATCTATATCATACAGCTTGGTCTTTGAAATCATTTTGTGTGTTCTGTCATAATTAGATCACAGGATCCTGGAGGGCAAGGACTATGCTTTATGCTTCCTTTGTATTCTTCTAGTCAAGGGATTCTTAACCTTTTTTGTGACAGCTTTCTTTAAAAAATACGTGTGCATAAACATATATATGCATATATAAATATAAATTAAATACATTACTTTTAAAGTTGTCTTGCAGTCTGTATTTCCTTATGAACTTCCATCTATATTCTTCTGTACAACTTAAGTACTTCAATGACCTTTTTTTGCTTTTTTCATCTTTTATTTCTAGCAACTATCACCTCTTTCTTACAAATCTCCCTCTCTCAATAAAAAACAGAAAATACAATCCTTATAACAAATAAGTATAAGTCAAGAATCATATTTCTATGTCTAAAAATGTATGTCTCATTCTGTTCCTTGAGTCTAGCACCACCTTATCAGGAGATGGATACCATGTTTATTTATCCACTGGAGTTATGATTTGTCCTTGCATTAATCAGAAATCTTAAATCTTTCAAAGCTGTTTTTATTTACAATGTTGTATAAGTTTTATTCAGTTCACTGTACATCATGTTCATACAGATATTTCTGTGTTTCTCTGAAATTATCCCTTTTATCATTTCTTATGTCATTTCTTATTACCATGTCATTGTTGTCGTAATGGAACAATATTGTTCCATTATGTTATATTCACATAACATAATTTGTTTAGTGAATCCCAACTGATGGGCAATTTGGTAGGTATGGCATTGAACAAGTAGATCAATTTAGGCAGAATTGTCATTATTATTACATTAGCTTGGCCTACCCATGAGCAATTGATATTTTTCCAATTGTTTAGATCTGACTTTATTTGTGTGAGAAGTGTTTTGTAATTGTGTTCCTATAGTTCTTGGCTTTGTCTTGGTAGGTAGACCCCCCAAGTATTTTGTTTTGTCTATAGTAATGTTAAATGAAATTTTTCTTTCTATCTCTTGCTGATGGGCTTTGTCAGTGATATATAGAAAGGCTGATGATTTGTGCTAAAGCTGTTAATTGTTTTCAGTAGGTTTTTGGATGATTTTCTAGGATTATTTAAGTATATCATCATCTACAATGAGACATAGTTTTGTTTCCTCATTGCTTATTCTAATTCCTTTAATTTCTTTTTCTTTTCTTATTGCTAAAGCCAACATTTCTAGTACAATGTTGAATAATAGTGGTGATAATGGGCATCCTTGTTTCATCTCTTATCTTATTGAGAATGAGTATAGCTTCTCCCCCTTACAAATAATACTTGCAGTTGGTTTTAGATTATTATTTAACTTATTATTTAAAGGAAAGTTCCCTTTATCCCTGTGCTCCCTAGTGTTTTTAATAGTATTGGGTGCTGTATTTTATCAAAAAAATTTCTACATCTATTATCATATGATTTCTGTTGGTTTTATTATTTATATGTTTATATCAATATATTTATAGTTTTCCTGATATTGAAGCAGCCCTGCATTCCTGGTATAAATCCCACTTGGTCATAGTATATTTTCCTGCTGATAAGTTGCTGTAATCTTTGCTAATGTTTTATTTAAAATTTTTTCATCAATATTCATTAGGGAGATTGGTCAGTAATTTTCTTTCTCTGTTTTGGCTCATCCTGTTTTAGATATCAGTACCATATTTGTGTCATAGAAGGAATTTGGCAGTATTCCATCTTTACCTATTTTTCCAAATAGTTTACATAGTATTGGAATTAATTGTCCTTTGAATGTTTGGTAGCATTCACTTCTAAATCCATTTGGCCCTAGAGATTTTATTTTAGGGAGTTCATTAATGGCTTGTTCAATTTCTTTTCTTTTGGGACTATTTAAGTAATATATTTCCTCTTCTGTTAATCTGGACAATTTATACTTTTGTCAGTATTCATCCATTTCAGTTAGATTGTCAGAGTTCCTGCCATATAGTTGGGCAAAATAGCTTTTAATTATTGCTTTAATTTAATTGGTGATTAAGTTCACCCTCTTCATTTTTGATGCTGGTGATTTGTTTTTATTTCTTTCCTCTTTCTAATCAAATTAACCAAAAGTTTATCTATTTTGTTGTTTTTTTTTCATAAAGCCAACTCTTAGTTTTATTTATTAGTTCAATAGTTTTCTTAGTTTCAATTTTATTAATCTCTCCTTTGAGTTTCAGAATTTCTAATTTTGTATTTAATTGGAAGTTTTAAATTTATTCTTTTTCTAGCTTTTTTAGTTGCATGCCCAATTCCTATTTCTCTATTCTATTCATGTAACTATTTAGAGGTATAAAATTTCCCCAAAGAACTGTTTTGGCTGCATCTCATAGGTTTTGGTATATTGTCTCATTATTATCATTCTCTTGGATGAAATTATATCTTGTTTCTGTGATTTCTTGTTTGACCCACTCATTTTTTAGGATTATTTAATATCTACTTGGTTGTTAGTCTATCTTTCCTTGCTCCTTAATTTAATATAATTTTGATTGCATTGTGGTCTGAAAAGGAAGTATTTACTATTTTTACCTTTCTGCATTTGATTGTGAGATTTTTATGCCCTGATACATGGTCAGTTTTTGTGTAGGTGCCATGTACTGCCAAGAGAAAAGTGTATTTCTTTCTGTCCTTATTCAATTTTCTCTAGAAGTCTATTGTATCTAGTTTTTTTAGGATTCTATTAACCTCCCTAATTTCTTTCTTATTTATTTTGTGGTTAAACTTGTCTGATTCTGAGAGGGAAGGTTGAGGTACCCCACTAGTATAGTTCTGCTGCCTATTTCTTCCTGTAACTGGAATCTCTAAAATCTCTAAGAATATGGCTGCTCTACCACTTGGTGCATACATTGGTGGTCACTGCTTCATTATTTATGGTGCCCTTTATCAAGATGTACTTTCCCTCCTTATCTCTTTTAATAAGATCTATTTTTACTTTTGCTTTATCTGAGATCAGAATTGCTACCCTGGCTTTTCAAGCATACCCTTGAAGCCTACTAATACCACTACTAGGTCTGTGTTCCAAAAGAGAGAGAAAACAAAAAGGAAAAGGATCTATATGTACAAAGATATTTACAGCAGCTTTTTTCTGGAAGCAAAGAATTCTGGCTGAACAAACTGTGGTATCTGATTATGATGGAATGCTATTGTGTTGTAAGAAATGATGAGCAATACACCCTCAAGAACCTGGAAAGATTTCTATGAGCTGATGCAAAATGATATGTATTGTGTACAAAGTAAAAGCAATATTGTAAGATGATCAATTGTGAATGACTTAGCTATTCTCAGAAATATAATGAACCAAGGCAGCTTTGAAGGAATTCTGATGAAAAATGCTATAAACCCAGAGAAAGAACTGATGGTGTCTGGATACAGATTGAAACATACTTTTTTTTAAAATTTATTTTTCTTGAGGTTGGGTTTGGGTTTTTTTCTGGCTTATATTTCTTTAACATGTCATAAAAATGTTTTGCATGACCACACATATATAATCTATATTGAATTGCTTGCTCTTTCAATGAGGAAGGATAGAGATGGAGGAAGGGAAAGAATCTGGAACTCAAAGTTTTAAAAACAAATGTTAAAATTGTTTTTACATGCAACTGGTGAAAAATAAAACACTAAATAAATTTATTTAAAAAATTTTAATGAAGGCAATGGGGAATTCTGGCTCCTTTGCCAGCATCCTGATACAATTTCATCTGCCTTTGGGCAAATATAATCATTGGTTACAGAACTATGAATAGAATTTTTGAAATGTCAAGAAAAAGACAAAAACTGAGAGAGTGAGAGAAATAATTGCAGCTGAGAAGATCTGTTTCTGTGCTGCAGTAGAGGGTAGATTTAGAATAGTCAAGAGTGGCATTAGCTTTTGGGGCATTTTGTTCAATGTCCCATTATAATGCCAAAGTTTTCAGAAAAGAGACATGAATAGAACTTAGAGTGACATTCTGAGACTTCAGGAGAATAAAGATGCTGAGTCCTAAGGGGAATGATCCTTCAGTCCTAGCTGGTCATGTAAGTATGACCACGAAAATCATTGAAGTTTTTTCAAAACACTGTATAATCTCTGTTAATTGCCTTTGTCCTGCTCACATTTCATGAAATGTGAGATCTCTTAACAGACAATGACCTTCAGGGTAGCTTTCTATTCTGATGCCATCATACAACTAGGACACTGAAAAGAAGGGAGCTAGACTCTAATCTAAAAGATTTTTCTGGTTTTAGATGTCTGAACCTGAAGATCAAATGGACTGTGTGGCTTATATTACATGTGAATATTGACATTTATTAATCTCTTCTAAACTACATGTTAAAATTATAATATTGAATGAAGACTGAAAAAATGCAATCAAACTAAGAGAAGACAGAGGAAGGGGGAAGAATGAGGGCCATGCTAGAGACTGTATAAGTCATATTTCTGGATAAGAATCTAGGATATAAAAGATGATGGAGTTAGTTGACTAATAGTCTAGGGTCTAGAGAATCTAGAACTTGAAAGTTTAAAAACAAATGTAAAAGTTTTGTTTTAAATGTAACTGGGAAAAATTAAAATATTAAATAAATACATTAAAAAAAAGTGGTGAATTGTCTAGGGTCCAAATGGACCCTTGGATCAGAATCCAAGTTGTTAATTTTTTACACTTGTAAAATTTTTTTATACTTGCCACATTGATATTTTGAATATAATGGAGTTAGATAAATTTGTAATTAACTTCATAACTACTTCATCTCGTATTTAACATGCGGTAATAATACTTGCTCATTTGACATCTTTGAATGAAGGCACTTTTAGCGTATTATATAAAATGAGAGTTAATATTATTTTTGTTGTCACTGAATCCTTCACTACTAAGTGGGAGTTTGAGATTTAAAATCATATGGTTTATAGGACATAATGTTAGAATGAGTTTTCTAAGTCTGAACACATCACATAATAGTTCCTTTTTCTGTAAAATTAAGGGACCTGAACTAAATGATCTTTTAAAAAGTCTTTTTCAGTTCTAAATCTTAGGATCTTAAACAACCATTATTATTATTAACAACAACAATTCACAATTATATATATATATACATATATATAATTGTATAATTGTATATAATTGTATATAAAATTGTAAAATAAAATATATATATATAAAGAATATATATATATTCTTCTGGCCTAGCACAGTTTCTTGGTCGAGCATACATTTCAATTCTTCCAGGAATGATGATTTATTTTATCAGAATGAACACTTTTTCCACTGAGGCAGGCTGCATGTAGCTCCACTACAACTTAGGGATAAGTCTTCATGAGTTGCTGTGATCAGACTTATACTTCCTCCTGTATTGATGAGCCTCTATATTGAGCCAGGTTCTCCTTTGATAGTGAATTACCAGGCCTGTACTAAAAGCCTTCCACATTTGGTGAGATTTACAGAGCTTGTCCTCTCTAAGGAACCTTCAAGGTCACCTCCATTTCACGAGGCAACAAAGGAGGACTTTAGGGGCAGCATTTTACAGAGTATTGGGGGAAGGTTATGCAGGGATGCAGCAAAACTAGTCTGAGGATGAAAAAGGCTAGATTATGGGCATTCAAGTGAGATCTTCATCCTTCAAAAATAGATCATTTTGTGAAATATATTCTACTCTTAATCAGAAAGGGACAGAGGAAGACACAAAGAATGGGTAACTTTTCCTGATTCTGTCAATTGTTCTTACTCTTCTCTCAGATCATAATGTATTCATTTTGTATATACTTTATTGACTTACACATAAACATGCTGTTACCTCCCATAGAATGCAAGCTCTTTGAGAGCAAGGACTATTTAATTTCTGGCTTTGTATTCTTGAGTCTAAGCACCTGACATATTGCCGGTTCCAGGTTGATTAAGTAGTGGATTGATGTAGTACTTCACAATTTGCAAATCACATTTCTTACAGCAACTCTATAAGATAGGTTTAGTTTTTTGTTTGTTTGTTTGTTTTTTGGAGGTAGGAAGAGATATCCAGAGCAGTTATTTTGTCAATGAAGGAGCTCCCTCCGTGAAAATTCCCTCTAACAATGCAGAATAACAATATACCCACAATTTGTATTAGATTGTTGCTTGGGGCACACTAATGTGTTAAGTGACTTGACCACAGTCACCTTGTTACAGGTAAGAGCCAGAACCTGAACTCAGGTCTTCCCAATTCCAAGGCCAGTCTGCTATCTCCTTGCTGTGTTTCATAAGACAGGTAGAGTGATATTTGTATACTATTTCCATTTTGCAAATGAGGAAACTGGTGTGAGATATTGTGAAGTTAAGTAGACTTGGGACTCAAGTATGCTTTTCCTGATCTCTTTCATGGTTAAAACAGGATAAAATGAAGATCATGTATAAAATTTAGTTAGTTGAGTGTGAAAACCAGAAGGAGCAATCAGATTTTCTCTTTGAATACTGACCCTATCTTGTGCAGCCACATGTATTCTCCTCCATCTTGTTCTTTCTTTGGTATTTATTTACGGGAAACTAAATTATATGTCATCTATTGTTGCATACATTTAGGTGGATGTAACTAATTAACATTTTCATTTTATGAATAGAGGAAGACAGAATCATCCCCCTCCCAATTGAACTAAAATTTACCTTTCCCTCCTTCCATTTAGAAATTAGATTGTTTAAGTTTTCATCCTAGTTTGGATCCTGTTTAATTGTTTTTGTCATAAGTAATTAGGCTTTTGGGATTTATTTGATAAATTATTTTTTGGATGAACTATTCTTTTCAATACCTAGTCAATAATTCATCTATGTTCAGATTGTTTTACTTAGTTATTATTAATTACCCTTTATAGTTATTAGGTGTAACATATGAAAAATGAAACATGCATGTGATTTACAATCAAACATTTTTTTTTTGTTACAGCTTACAGGTCAGCATGTTTGGACTTATAGAACTGTGAACTATTCTCTGTGGACCAAATATTTGGCTCTTGTAACCTTAAAGAAACCAGACATCCATCTAGATGGTCATCTCCTTCTTAAAAGCCTGGGACACTTAGACTGTCTGTTCTTCACTTTTTTACTTTCCATTGAAAATCTATGGTGTGATCTCTGTATAATGTCACAGTCTTCCCAGGTGAATTATTTTTTAAATGGTTCAAATAGAACAGGGACTTGAGACTTTTTGCAGATTTGGGAAAAATAGCTGGGGGAGGAGACTTTCACACTTCTTGAAATTACATTGTGAAATTCAGAACTGCTGTTGTGACTAGGATCTAAGAATAGAGTTCAAATTGTTAGTCACTTACACATCACAACTAGAGGCCTGGTGAAACGGATTAGCATATTTCTAATTGAAAATTGGGGCACAGGAAATAAGGAGAAATGGAAGAAAGATCAGAGCAGTTTGTAGAAGGTGAAAACAGATGGAGGAAAACTAATCATTTTCACTGGGAGAAAATTAATCACTGAATTGGTTTTCTCTCCACTGCTTGAGTGAAGCCTGCAAATCCCAGAGCTGCAAGATCTTGCTTTTACTACTGTTAGCATGCATAGAATCACAGAGTCTCAGAGTGGGAAAGGACCAATTTTATTTAGTCTGACCTGTATCGATTGTCCAAGTGGCCATTCATTTTCTGCTTGCAGACCTCTAGTGAGGGGGAGTTTGCTAGTTTATAAGACCACCTATTCTACTTTTAGATGACTCTAATTGTTAGAATGATTTGCAAAGATTAAATATGCCTTTCTACAATAACTACCCATTCTTGCCAGGCTCTTCCATATCACAGATTTTCAAATGTTTGACAGCTATCATGTCTCGACTGCCTTCCCTTTTTCAGGATGAATATCCCCAGATCCTTCATATCGCCCTTTGCTCTGTATAGCAGTCTCCTAAGCATTCTCCTTTGGGGGCTCTCCTAAATTTGTTTCCTAAAATGTAACTCCCATGAATTTTGTTGTTTGGTCATTTTTCAGTCGTATCAGACTCTTCCTGGTAAAAATAATGGAGTGGTTTGTCATTTTCTTCTGAAGCTCATTTTACAGAAGAGGAACCTGAGACAAACGGGGTCACACAGCCAGAAAGTGTCTGAGATCAGATTTGAATTCAGGAAGGTTCATCTTCCTGACTTCAGGTCAGACCCTTTATCTGCCTCCATCATTTAGGCTCTAACCAACTGGTCCTTGTGGCCAGCACATTTCTATCACCTGTTCTTCCAATCCCAGGCATTCAGAATTATGTTACCAACCCTCCCTCCCCAACCCCTTGGTTATCTGTCTGCATATTTTTGTCACTGTCCAGATCAATTTTGTAATTCCCTAGTGTCTTTCTTTCTTAGACTTTCTTTTCTATTGTGAATTCTGGAACACCTGCTTAATTGTTTCTTCATCTCTGACTATTCTTTTCACAATATTTCTCTTATTTAACTCATGGAAACCTAGTTCTCCATCAGCTACCCTCTCCAATATTGGGTCGTTCTTCTCCCATGACCCTAAACACAGTGAGTTTACTAACACAAATTGGTATACTTGTTCCCCATTTGACATTTCCAAATATTCTGCCACCAAATATTCTCCTCACAATCTTTCCTTATCTGAGGTTCACTCTGTATACCCACACATATGTACACGTGTATGTGGGAATGAGTTTTGGTTCAGTCTTGTTGCTGTGATCCACTGGTCCCTAGGTCACTCCTTTCCCCCACTCCTAAAATTAGAATCGACTAAATAGAAGCTAATGACTCCATGAGACATCAAGAAATATTAAAATAAAGTCAAAAGAGTAAAAAAATAGAAGAAAATATGAGTTATCTCATAGTTAAAGCAATTGACCTAGGAAACAGAATGGGGAGACAAAATTTAAGAATCACCAGACTATCAGAAAGTCATTACTAGACATCATATTTCAAAAAATCTTAAAAGATTTACATATGTATATGCAATTTTTCATAGGGGGAAGGAATGATGATAATGATGATGGAGAGTTGACACAAAACAAAGCAGCAGATAAAATAATCTATCATAGTAAGAATCTACCAAATAAACACCAAAATAAAAACACCAAGGATTATTATAGACAAAATCTAGAGCTCTTAGGTCAAAGAAAAGGTAACCAGAAGGAAAGAATTAAAATATTGAGAAGCCAAAGTAATTATCAGATATGATTTACTATTCATAATTACAAAGTAGTAGAGAGCTTAGAATATATTTCAGAAGGCAAAAGATCCATTCTTACAACTAAGAATAACTTAACCATAGAAATCACATATAAAATGTTAAAGGGGAAACAATGGATTTTTAATGAAATAGAAGACTTCTAAGCTACTGCTGATGAAAAAACCAGAGCTGAGTAGAAAATCTGACATATAAACATAGGAGTTAAGAGAAGCATAAAAAAAAATAAATGTGAGTAAACAATCTTAAGGACCTAAATAAACAAAGTTAAACTATTTATGTTCCATGATGGGGAGATGACACATGTTTATCCTTAGAGCTTTATTATCATTAAGAATCATAGAAGAATTCTAATTAGATAAGGAATGATTCTATTATGTTTTGATGATTTTAAAAGAAGAATGGGAAGAGAATAAAAGAGAGAAATACACTGGGAGAGAAATAAAAAGAGAGGAAGAATGGGGAAAATTAAGTCAAATAAATGGGATATCCAAATAAAAGTCTATACAATAAAGAAATGGTATTGGCAGGGAGAAGCAAGCAATAGTCTTATCTAAACTCATCAAAGGAGGGGAGAATATGTATGTATATACATGTACAAAAATTGTTCAGTACAGAAATATATTTTATCCAACAAGAAATAAGGAGGGAAAGGAGTTAAAAGAAAGGAGAGACAGAATAAGAAGGAGGTTTCTTTAAGGGAGGGATTAGTCAAAAAACAAAATGAAAACAACTTTTTTTTTTTTTTTTGCTTTTTGCTGAGGCAATTGAGGTTAAGTGACTTGCCCAGGGTCTCACAGCTAGGGAATGTTAAGTGTCTGAGACCAGATTTGAACTCAGGTCTTCCTGACTTCAGGGCTGGTGCTCTATCCACTGCGCCACCTAGCTGCCCCATGAAAACAACTTTAAAGAAGGGTGGAAAACAAAAAGAAAGAAAAGTGTAAGAAAATGGAGGGAAATAGTTAGCAACCATAGATTTGAATGTGAATGTGATAAAACTTACCCATAAAGTGGAAGAAGACACCAGAATGGATTAGAAACCAGAATTCAAAAATTTGTTATTTACAAGAAACACACTTGGAACAGAAAGATGTATATAGAGATAAAATAAGAGAGCTGAACAGAATCTATCATGCTTCAACTGAAGTTAAAAAAAAAAAAAAGCAGGGGTAGTGATCACAATCTCAGACACAGCAAAAGCAAAACCAGACCTAATTAAAACAGAAATACAGGAAACCTACATTTTGCTGAAAGATACCATAGACAATGAATTAATATCAGCACTAAATATTTACCTATCAAATTGTGTAGTATCTAAATTCTTTAAATTTAAATGAGTTTTAGAGGGAAACAAATAATAGAACTATAACAGTGCAGGACCTCAATTCTCTCAGACCCAGATAAATCTAAACAAAACAAAACAAAACAAAATTCAAGAAATGCATAGAATTTTAGATTTCAATACTGAATGGGAACAGAAAGGAATAAAACTATTTCTTTGCTGTGACTAGCACTGTAATAAAAACTGACTGTGTATTAAGGCATATAAACCTCACAAACAAGTACAAAAATCAGAAATATTAAATGCTTCTTTTACTGGCCATAAAATAATAAAATTATATCCAACAAAAGGTCTTTGAAACAAAGATTAAGAATTAAAAGAATTAATTAGAAATGAAATAACTTAATTTTTAATTTTTTTTATTTTGCTGAGGCAATGGGGGTTAAGTGACTTGCCCACCAGGGTCACACAGCTAGGAAATGTTAAGTGCCTGAGATAACATTTGAACTCAGGTCCTTCCTGACTTCAGAGCTGGTGCTCTATCCACTGTGCCACCTAGCTGCCCCAAAATAACTTAATCTTAAAGAATGAGTCAAAGAATATATTATAGCAATAATAATTTCATTAAAGGTTATGACAATAAGACAAAATAGCAAACTTTATGAGATGAAATACAAGTAATAATTAGAGGGAATATTTATAACTCCAAACACTTTTATCATCTATAAAAGAGAGAAATAGCAGATTAACAAATTGGGCATGTAGCAAAAAACCTTAGAAAATCAACAAATTAAAAAAAATTATCACCAAAAATAGAAATTTTGAATATCAAAGGATAGATGAACTAAATAAAAAAAAAACACAGTTGAATTAAAAATAAAAGTGGAAATTGCTTTTTAGAAAAAAACCCAACAAACTTTAATTCCATAGAGAATCCATTAGTTAATGTGATTTTAAAAAAGAAAAGGAAAGAAAACCAAATTGCCAGTGTCAAAAATGAAAAAAAAACTCACAACTAATGAGAGTGAAAGAAAAATTACTAGGAGCTATTTCTTTCAATTATATGCCAATAAAACTGACAAATTAAATAAAATAGATGATTATTTATAAAAATCATAAGTTACCTAGATGAAGAAAAAAGGAGATAGAGTTCTTAAGTAACCTTATTTTAGAAAAAACAAATTGAAGGAAAGCCAAAAATGAATTTCCAAAGAAAAAACCAGATGGAATTCTACCAAATACTTTAAACAAATAATTCCAATACTACATAATCTGTTTGAAAACATAGGATAAGAAGGATTTCTACCAAATTCCTCTTATGGCATAAATAATAGTCTTAATTAGCTAAACCAGGGTGAATCAAAACAGAGCAAGTATAGACCAATATTCCTAATGAATATTGAGGTAAATATTTTAAATAAAATATTAGCAAGGAGACCATAGTCAAATATAACAAAGATTATATATTATGACCAGGATGGATTTATACAAGAAATACAGAGTTTATTTGATATTAGGAAAACTATAAACATAAATGATTATATTAATAACAAAACAAGAAAAATCATAATACATTAATAGATGCAGAAAAAGGGTTCTGACATCAAAGGAATAAACAGTTTTCCTTAAAACGATTAAAGAGAGACACCATATGTTATGCTGTTATGGGGATAAGCTAGAGGTCTTTTCATGAAAATCAAGAATAAAGTAAGGATTTCTATCATCACCAATATTATTCAATGTAGTGCTAGAAATTAGTTATAGCAATAAGACAAGAAAAAGAAATTAAAGAAATAAGCATAGGCAAGGAGGAATCAAAATTATCATTTTTTTTGCAGATAATATTATTGTTTACCTAGAGTACCCTACAGAGGCAATTAAAAATTAAGTGAAACAATTAACAATTTCAGAAAAGTTGGAGGAAACAAAAACAAATCCACTCAAATTATCAGCATTTCTGTATATTACTAACAAAATACAGTTGGAAGATGTGGAAAGATAAATTTTATTTAAAATAGCTTTAATAGTATAAATACTTGGGAGTCTATTTGCCAAAACACACACAAACTATATGAACACAATTACAAAACACTCTTTACACAGATAAAGACAGATCCAAATAAGTAGAGAAATATTAAAAGCTCATGGGTAGGTGACTTGACCTAATAAAATGACACTACTCTTATCTCTTCTGCCCCAATCACTTCCCAAATCTTCTCTATTGTACTTCTACAACATTTCTGGAATTCATCTGCCTTATTCTGCTTCCACAGCCACCCCACCCTCATTCAAGCAAATCACCACTTTTTGTTGAGACAACTGTCACAGCTTTCTAAACCACCCTCCATACAATTGCCAGTGTTTTCTGAAGCACTGTTTAATCATGTAAACGCTTTCCCATCCTCTCCACTCCACACAGTCCAAGGACTTCCTGTTCCCTCTAGGATAAAATATAAAGTACTCTATTTTGATCTTCAAAGTTCTTCACAACCAAGCCTCTTTCCATCTTTTCAGTCTTCCTAGACATTAGCTTCCCTCCATGCATTAGAAGGTCCATCTAAACTGTACTCCCCTTCACCTGGCTTCTTTTAAGCCTCAGTTTTTGCTTTTCAGCCCCTGGTCTTTTGTGGTTCCTCTCGCCTTCCTCTCTATGACAATTTTCCATCTACTCAGAACCAATCTTGTATCTAGTTATTTAATGTTTCCCACATTGGAATGGAGGCTTCTTGAGGGCAAAGGATTTTTCTTTTCTTTTCTTATTATTCCTGTGCTTAGCAGACTGCCCGGCCCATGATAAGCCCTTAATAAATGTTTGGTGATTGATTAATTCTGTGACCGATTCCTACTTTTTTGACCCTGCCTGACTATAGTATATGTGCATGGCTAAGACTCTTGCTTAGCTCTATTTCCCCTCCTAGATCGTCCTGACACAGTTACCTATGCTTGTTATTATCTCATACTTTTTTTTTTAAATTTCTTATGTCCCCATACTACTTTAAAATTGTTTTTCTGTTTTTCCTACAATTTTCCTCTGAAATAGACAGTGTAAAGATTATATTTATTTTATAGAAAAAGAACCTTAGCACCATGCCTAGGGTCTCACAGCTAGTCATTAGTGGAGCTGGGACATGAGCTGAGGTCAGTTCATTACCATTGAACAGAACATGTCTCTGGTGGGAGTAGGGAGGATTTGCACTGAGTTCAATCTCTTTGCCAAGAAAACCCCAAATGGAGTCATGGATAGTTAGACACAAGTGAAATGTCTTAACAGGAACAAAGAACTACACTCTTGTCCAGGTCTTCCTGTGACCAAGAACAGGTGTCTATATGAACTGGGCTATGGTCTGGGGATTCCAAGAATCACATAGTTTAATTTTTTTCTTTTTATCATTTTCCCTATTAAAATTATGCATATTTGTTTTGATCTCATAGTCAATATCCTAATTGCCTTTCCTCAACCTTTTTCAAACCCTTCCTTGTATTAAAGGAAAAAAGTTAAAACAAAATTGACCAACAAAACAACTAAGTCTACTGAGAAGAGAGATGCAGATCATGTATTTATTTCTTTGGAAACAAGATTGTTCACTGTGAATAATCTAAGTTTAGGGTTTTTGGGGTTTGTTTTTTGGGTGGGAGGTCTTTTTTTCTAATATTGTAGTCACTTATATTAGGTGGCTAGATGACAGAGTAAATAGAGAACTGGATTTCAAGTCCAGAACTGAATTTAAATCTTGCTTCAGCCATTTAGCAAGTCACCCAATGTCTGAGCTTGTTTCTTCATCTGTAAAATTAAAGCTATTAGTAACACTGACTTTGAAAGGTTTCTGTGAAGATTACTGGAGATAAAGTATGTAAAGCACTCTGTACTCAAACAAGGGCTGGGTAGTAATTGTGCATGTGATTCTCTTGGTTTCTGCTCTCTTGGCTCTGCATCATTTCATGCAAATCTTTCACATTTCCTTTTAATTTTTTTCATTTGACAGTAGAGGAAACTAAGGCTTACAGATAGCAATGACTTGTTCATGGCCATAGTATCAAAGGTACTGAGCTGACTCCTACAGATCAAAGCTTCTGACTTGGCTCCATGACCTCAACTCTCTCCGTGAGTTGAACTGCTTTTGATATTTACTTAGCTTTTGTAGCCACCAGCTAATTTATTATTATTTTTTACTTTTTGCTGAGGCAATTGGGGTTAAGTGACTTGCCTAGGGTCACACAGTGAGGAAGTGTTAAGTGTCTAAGATCAAATTTGAATTCAGGTCCTCCTGACTTCAGGGCTGGTGCTCTATCCACTGCGCCACCTAGCTGACGCCTAGTTGACCCCTAATTATCTTTCTAATACTCAGTTTCCTATTACTGGTTAAAACTGAAGACAAAAGAAAGGATTTGAATTCAGTTTTTGATTTGAAGTCCAGCTCTCCTTCTACTGTGTCATCTGACCACCTAATATAAGTGACTACAATACTTAAAAAAAGAAAAACAATAAAATACAAAACTCAGATTGGTGGCTTATGAAAAAAAAATGAGTTAGGAATTAGCTTATGTAAATCTTTAAGCTATTAAGCTTTCTGTTGTAATAGGAGTTGACCAGGATTTTAATATATATGTCAATTGTGACTATGCAGGGAATTTGGTGGAAAATTTTGCATGATGGTTTTTATCACATCTTCAGGGCTTCCTTATCACAATTAAATACTTGTGAGAGATAACTCATCTTGAAAGATGCCATTTTCCCCCCTTTCCATTTTAAATTTATGATTTATTTTTAACATTCATTTAAAAAATTTTGAATTCTGAATTCTCTCTCCACCTCTACTAATTGAGAAAGCAAGATATGCCATATCAATTATAAAGTGAAATTATGCAAAATATTTCCATATTAGCCATGTTACCTAAAATTAATTAAATAAAGAAAATGAAACAATTATGTTTCTTTCTCTGGAAATGGATAGCATTTTTCATCATGAGTTCTTCAGAATTGTCTTGGATCATTGTTTTGATCAGAATAACTAAGTCTTTCAAATTGATCACTGGACAATACTGCTGTTCCTGTGTACAGTGTTTTCTTGGTTCTGATCAGTTTACTCTGATGATGACATTTTCCTTAATTACCTTCTCTATGTGGTACATGCCTCAATTGGATTGTTCAGCTCGAAGAAGACAAGACTTTTTGGCAACATGATAGCTCTCTTCAAGCACTTAAAGAGCTGTCAGAAGAGGGATTTTTCATTTGGTCTCAGAGGACAGAAATAGGAAAAATGCAGAGAAGTTGCAAAAAGGCAGATTTTAGCTTGATGTAGGGGAAACATTTTTAATCACTGGAGCTCTCCAGGGATGGAACAAGCTGCCACAGGAGATGACTACAGGCAGAGATAGAGAAAGTGCTTTGCAGGTATGAATTACATTAGGTGACCCCTGAGGTTTATTCCAACTTTTGTGAATTGCAATTTTAGGCACATATAAAGTGCAGATTTTACTGTTATGGTTACCATCATTTCTCTGCTGCTGTGTTTCGTCTCTATTATGGCTGCCTTGTTTTCCCACAAAGGTCTGAAGTTCACAGTGGAACACTTCCAGCTAAGATGATCCTGTGGCTGGAAGTGATAAAGATGCCTAAAACAAATCAATTTTCAAGATTCTAGCATTTTTGAGTGCCTGTATCTTCTCGGCAAGTAGGAACCTGTTTTGTCTTTTCTCCTGGAAACGCTGGATGATGCAGAATGCTGTGGAAATTTCCCAAATAGCATGTGAACTCCTTCAGGCCTCTGTAAAAGGAAAAGCTAACCTGTACAAATATCTTTTTTTTTAATTAAAGCTTTTTATTTTATAACATATGTATGGGTAGTTCCTCAGCATTGATTTTTACAAAGTTTTCCATTACAAATTTTATCCCCAGTCCCCTCCCCTCCCCTAGATGGCAGGAAGTCCACTACATGT
>JAJPUD010006022.1:0-36754 GCA_023553655.1 Myrmecobius fasciatus | reverse complement strand
TGCAAGATATTGTATCCTTCTTGCACTGATTTCAATTTATTTTCCCATTTATCCTCCAGTTTTCTTTTGAGATTCTTTATGCAATCTTCCAGAAAGGCCTTTTGAAAAGGGGGCCAGTGATGGTCCTTGCTGACTTCCTCTGGAGTTTTTCTGAATGAACCTCAGGATCTGGGATCTGTCCTTCTTTCTCTTGATAGAAGCTGTCTATGGTGAGAGCTCTCTTTTGCTTCTCCTTTTTTTTAGACAGTGTCTCTTTAAGGTTAGAAAAGTGGAGGCTGTGGTAATTTGCCCTGGGGCAATCCGTCGAATTGACTTAAGGTGCTGGGCCGGTGGAGGCTAGGACTAAGTCTGAATTACTCCTTAAACAAGGCAAGTCTGCCAGAACACCTGCCCCCAATCAGGGCAGAGTGTCCCGAGTGCCTCAGATAAACTCCAAGTGTTTGGAGTTTGGAGTTTGGAGTTTTGGCCACGCTGAGCTGAGTCCCACCTTCACTTCCGGCCTGTACCGAGTCCACTGTTTATCCCTCTGTCCGAGTTATACAGACCTGATATAAAGTTCTTCAGAGGTAACTGGAAGCAGTGTCCAAATATTTCTGGATTCATTGACTTGAAGATCAGTTCAGAGGCTTATTTTATTGTTAATTTGAGAGAAGATCAGAGGAGGATGCAGAGAGTCACGTTTTCACTCTGCCATCTTGGCTCCTCCTCCCCTGTACAAATATCTTACATCAAAGTACAATCTGTTTTATATGACCAGATATATCAGGTCATAACACTTAGAGTTAGAAAGGGCTTCAGAAATTACCTAGTTAAAACAACTTAATTTGCAAATGGGGCAACTGAGACCTAGAGAAAAGTTAAGGAAGTTATTATACAGAATAATATAGTGGAAAGGATATTGGTTTGAGTTAGCAAACTTTGGTTCAATTTTCAGTCCTGACATTTGTTAGCCACGTAACTTTTGCCTGGCCACTTTACCTATCAATAAGGGCCTGCAATAAATGGATCCTAAGATCCCTTCTAGTTCTTAGAAGTTGGATTCTAGGGTATAAGTAAGAAGCCGCAGTACTTTGTGAGATTCAAACCCAGGACCTTGGATTCAGACTAATTTGTTCTTTCTTCTATGGCATACAGCCAAGCACAGGAGGTTCAGCAGCTGCTGGACGAAGGTAATTCTCACAGGGAAGTAAAAACTGCTGTATTTTTACTTTTAGGAAGATTTTATCAAGTTGATTTTCATTCTCATCTTTAATGAGTAAACTAATTTGTTTTTTATAAAGAAAGGAAAATTCTATTCCCAGGGTTTAAAAAAAAAAGATTTCTTTTACATCGTATTCTTTCACTGATGACTGATTTCAAAGAGACATTTTATTTTTAACTTAAGGTATAGCTGAGTCTTAATTATTCACAATTATAAAGGGATCCCTTGCAGCTTTAAATCTTGTGAGAAGCTAGGAAACTCTAAAATATGGTAGAATTTTTAAATGTCCAATAATAACTTTGGAAAAGAAGCTCATATATATGTATATACATACATATATATAAACATATCTATGAATTGAAAAACATTCATTTAGTGAGTTTTCTTCATCATTATACTCTATATCATCTAAGACATGAGGACAAGGGATAGCATCAGAACCAAATTTCACAAATTATGATGTTGGTTCTCTGGTGATTAAAATCTCACTGTTTTATCATGCAGGAGATTAGATTAGAAAGTTACAGTAGATAACTTTCAGGCATTTTCTCCTCTCTGCAAAGGAAAACGAAACCTTTGGAAATCTGCCAGCTCCCCATCTCAGGGTTTTTGTGGATTTCCAAGAGCTCACACTTAGGACTGTTTAATTCCATTCCACATCTCTGGTCCTTAATGGACATGGGTAGTGCAGTGGAAAGAGCTCTGGGCAAGGAGTCACTAGCCCACAGTTTGAGTCCTGGCTCGGTTCTCCAAAGCTAAGGAAGTCCCTTCCTCTTTATTAGGCCTCTGGAAAATGAGAGGCCAGGCTCAGCAATTTCTGGGGGTCCCCCTTCCAACACTAGGCTCTCATGGTCAGACCAGAGCCAGCTCTCTCGAAGGGAGATTAGCCCGCTTATGATTAGTTTTATAGGTCAAGACTCAGCTATCAAGCACTTCCAGACTAAGCAAGTCATGAGAAGATTTAAGCCATAGGCTGAGGATTTGTCTAAAAGTGCCCTAGCAAAGTTAACACTAATTAGGGACTTGTCTTCACGGATGGAAAATTTCCAGTCATGCAATTAGAATCATCTGAATGTGGAATGAAATTTCCAATAAGTCTAAGGTTCCAATTGAATCTTATCTGTTAAAGTGAAAGTGATCCCCAGAACCTCACCAGCCTCAGGGCTGAGATTTTCAGCTTAAGTAAAGTCTAAGCTTCCAACACAACTTGCTAAGATTTCATTTAGGCTCTAGTTCAGAAACATTACTCGTTGCAACTAGGTCATAAGATGCCCAGCTCAGCATCCAGGGAGTTTCATTGCAGTGCCAGTTTGGGAAGATGGAGCAGAGATTTGGGAAGCAGTGAGACAGTGTGGAAAGTATCCCTGACCCTGGAATCAAAAGGCCAAGGTCTGAATCTCAGTTCAGCCACTTCCTTGTAGTTTGTGAGCTGGACAAGGCACTGCCCTTCTTTGGGTCTTAGTTTCCTCATCTGTAAAATAAGTAAATTCAAATACAAAAGTCCCCTCCAGCTCCAAACTGATGTTCTTACAATGCCATGACTTTGAGATCATCAATTTTTCTTGTATATTTGGTGATTCTCAAAAGTTTGTATTTGGCATGTAATGATGGGTCAGAATGTATTTGCAAGCTATTGCCACACAAAGCTGTTAGATGAATTTTCCCCCATAGCCTTGGGCACCATTCAAACTAATAATTTAGGTTGCAAGCATGCTTAGAACAACACAAGGCATCCGGATCAAACTCACATTGAAATGGATTCCTGAGAGCTGTCTATTGATTTAGAAAATCATAAATTAAATTAACATTATCATCAAATGATTAATAATTATGATTATTACTAAAGAATGATTATCATTGAATTAAATGAACATTTTCTATGTTGCATTGTATTTTTACCGTTGTTAAGCATTTCCCAATTACATTTTAATCTGGTTCTCACTTGATCCCTCCATTGTAAGAAAACTTAAAAAGCATCTTATCTGATGCTCTCATTTTAGAGATAACAAAACTGAGGCTCTAAAACATGTCAAGTTAGCAACATGCTGATCGGCTAATCGCTAGAGATCAGGAAGAGATTCAAGATGAAGCCTGCTTTTATCGATAATTTTTGTAATTAGAGAAAGACAATTTAGAGAGTCCATGTCAGCAAAAAAGGGAGAGGCCATTGTATTGATACACAGTGAATAGAATGCCAGGCCTGGAGTCAGGGAGCTCCAATCTGGCCTCAGACCCTTAATAACTGTGTGTTCCTGGGCAAATCACTTAGCCCTGTTTACCTCAGTTTCCTCATCTGTAAAGTGTTCTGGAGAAGGAAATGGCAAACCACTCCAGAATCTTTGCCAAAAAATCCAGATAAGATCATGAAAAGTCAGATATGACTAAAATTATTGAGTAACATTATGTCTCAGCTCCTCTCAAGACAGCAGGTACATGATGTTTTAACAGGTAGGGGGTATGTGCTGAATGTAGATAGCACAAAAACTGCAGACTGGTGATGCTTTCTTCAACAGATCCTCCCTTAACAGAGTTTGAGTCATTGAGTCGGCATAACTTTTAATAATTACCCCATTTAGTGCTAACCATATATTCATCTATAAAACATATCTATCTACAAAATATCTACATACATATATATATATATATACAATGCATATATATACAAACATATATGTGTGCATATTTTATTTATGCACACATACATATATGGAAATGACTGACCAATAAAACAAAAAGGCACTAAGGTAGAAAAAAAAATGCCAGGAAATGCATGAATGAGGAAACCCTGAGTCAAAAATGTAGGTCTCAGAAATTCATTAGCTATATGACTTCACTTTTGTTTACTTCAATTTCCTGATCTATTAAAGGGAAAAATGAAATAATAGCATCCATCTCCCAGAGATGTTGTGAGGATTACATGATTGTAAAGTGTTTACTTTTTGAAAATTTAAATTTTTTTTTGTTAAATTTAAGTTCTGAATTGTCTCTCTTCCTCCCTTCATACCCAACTGGCACTAGAGGTCATTATTTAACAAAGAATATGTGTATGTACATATATTTTTCCAAAACAGGATTATTTTTTCTATTTTATGTTCGGTTATATTTTTGTAAATATTTTTCCATAGAGAAAGTCTCAGAGAAGTCACAAAATCATCAGATCATAGATCTTGAGTTTAGAGATGCCTTGGAGCTCATCCAATGTAGTCTGCTCACTTTACATGTAAGACCCAGAGAGTTTAAGGGATCTGTCCAATGTCACACAGAGATTAAATTGCAGAATTGGGATTCAGACCCCGCTCCTGTGACGCTAAGTTCAGTATTCTTACTGCTGTTCTGCTTTGGTTAAGGAATTATGGCAAAAGTACCTCAGGAGCTTTTTTTCCTTAACAGAAATAGCTAAATAAATGTTCATGTCATTCACCAACCTGGCCGTCAGCTTTGGAGAAGTAGCAATTGAAGCAAATATCTTGATCATAGCCATTTTGCAGAGGTCAGCAGCGGATCCTAAAAAGGAAGAGCATCTTAAGTGAAGCAAAGAAGCATTTCTTCCTGACCATCAGTCTCTTCTAGCTCCTCCCTCACTTTCACCTTCCTGGCTGAGTACAACACAATTCCCAGACTAGTCCAGGCCATTTATCCCTGAACTCTTATCCAACTGATGCAATGTTCTGTTAAGTTAGAGCACACTCTCCATGCCCATCTCCTAAACATCTTTCCTAGACTATGAGCGTAACTTTTTAAAAATTTATTAATACTTTTTATTTGCAAAACATATGTATGGGTAATTCCTAAACATTAATCCTTACAAAGCTTTCAGTTACAAATTTTTCCCCCCTACTCCCCACCCCTCCCCTAGATGGCAGGATATCCACTACATGATAATTATGTTAGAATACTTAAGAAATCGAATATATGTATAGTTATTTCCACACATCATTTTTTGTGCAGGAGAAATCGTATCTACAAGAAAGAATAATCCGATAAAGGAAATACAATGCAAGCAAACCTCAATAGAGAACATGAAAATGTTATGTTGTGGTCCAGATTTCACATCCCTCTCTCTGGGTGTATATGACTCTCTTCACCGAACAATTGGAACTGGTTTGAAGCATTTCATTGCTGAAGAGAGTCATGTCCCTTAGAACTGATCATCATATAGTATTGTTGTTGCCGTAAATAATGATCTCCTGGTTCTGCTCACTTCACTCAGCATCAGTTCATGCAAGTCTCTCCAGGCCTCTCTGAAATTATCCTGCTGTTTGTTTCTTATAGAACAATAATATTCCATAATAGTCATATACTATAATTTATTCAGCCACTCTCCAATTAATGGGCATCCATTCAGTTTCCAATTTCTTGCCACTACAAAAAGGGCTGCCACAAACATTCTTGCACATGTGGGGCCCTTTCCTTCTTTTATGATTTCTTTGGGATATAGGCCCAATAGAAACACTGCTGGGTCAAAGGGTATGCACAGTTTGATAACTTTTTGAGCATAGCTCCAAATTACTCTCCAGAATGGTTGGATCTGTTCACAGCTCCACCAACCATGCATCAATGTCCCAGTCTTCCCACATCCCCTCCAACATTCGTCATTATCTTTTCCTGTCATTTTAGCCAATCTGACAGGTGTGTAGTGGTACCTCAGAGTTGTCTTAATTTGCATTTCTCTGATCAATAGTGATTTGGAGCATCTTTTCATATGATTATAAATAGTTTTAATTTCATCATATGAAAATTGTCTGTTCATATCCTTTGACCATTTATCAATTGAAGAATGGTATGAGCATAACTTTTGCACATACCTTTTCCTCATCAGATTCTCACAGATAATCAGCTTTGTGTTGCTTTCTGTTTGAAGAGTGCTGCAGGCCTGTTGTTTTTACTAATAGCTGCTTTAAGCTGACAAGGGAAGAAAGTCTGTCTGTCTCTGTCTCTCACTGTCTCTGTGTCTGTCTCTCTCCTCTCTCTGTCTCTGTCTGTCTGTCTGTCTCTGTTTCTCTCTGTCTTTCTCTGTCTCTCTCTGTCACTGTATCTATCTCTGTCTGTCTGTCTCTCTCTTTCTCTCTCTCTGTCTCTGTCTGTCTCTCCTCTCTTTCTCTTGTCTCTGTCTGTTTGTCTCCATTTCTCTCTCTTTCTCTCTCTCTGTCTCTGTCTGTCTGTCTTTCTGTCTTTGTCTCTCTCTCTCTCTCTGTTTTTTTTTTTTTTTTGCTGAGGCAATTGGGGTTAAGTGACTTGCCCAGGGTCACACAGCTGTTACGTGTCTGAGATCAGATTTGAACTCAGGTCCTCCTAACTTCAGGGCTGGTGCTCTATCCACTGCGCCACCTAGCTGCCCCTGTCTCTCTCTCTTTACACACACACACACACACATACACACACACACACACAGTGCAAAGTGCAGTCTTTCTTATTTGGGTATACTCTCTGAAGGCCTTACTAAATCTTTTCCTAATACTTACTTTTGCGTGTATGTGTGTGTGTGTGTGTGTATGTGTGTGTGTGTGTAATGACTAGTGAATACTATCTTGGGCTGAATGTCTATAGCTGACTGATGCAATAATGCTGTTTTAATTTATACCATATGTAGTGGGTTCCCTTCCTCCTTCTTTCCTTTTGTAGAGTGGTCTGAGTCACCAATCCTGGCAGAAATACCAGTCAATCATACCAGTCTTGACACTTGCTGATATGGAAACTTGAGCATGTACAAGTATATTCTCCTGCTTTGGGCTACTCATTGTTGGTTTGAGCCTCTCCAAGTGGTTGCTCAGCCAGAACTCTGGGAATACTAAATTGCTCTGAAGGCTAAATTGTCTCTCATGACTTTCTTATTTCAAAGTCTGAGGACTATTTTAAGTTGTATCTGGGAGAGTCAGGTTGAATATGGATGCAAGTTTTACCCTATATACAGTCTCATATAGACAGAAATTAGTCAAGCCTCTGTCTGCAAGGGGGCTGCCTTTCTTTTTTTGTGTTTCTTTCCCAATGAAGGGACTGAGCAGCACTAAATCCAGATGACCAAGTAAATTTTAGGTCACGAGGTCCTGGATAGCCAGGGAGGCAACAGCTTTAGTGCTCACAAGAGTGGCAAATTGATGGTACAGTAGCAGCAGCAGGAATGGGCTAATGCCAAGGGAAAAATAAATATTGAGAAGTGGGGATCACCTGAAAAATTCATGGCTCACACTTGGGTTTTGATAGGATGGTGCTCAGTAGAGGTGAAACATGAAGTGGCTAATTGACAGAACTACTAAAGGATACTATGATTTAGTGAGCTTAAATTGTAATGTGGCTATAAGATAACGTTTCTGAATCCTGAATGGTGTGTTTTGATTCTCTTATGCTTATCTTTGCTTTCTGTGGGGAATAAAATGACCAATCTTATGCCTGATTCATGGGTACCTTTCTTTCTTTCTTCTTTTGGGAAAACCCTGGATTATAGCTCCAGATAGAGTTGTCCCTGGAGTAGCTGTGGTAGAGGTGATAAGCAATTGAATATGGGAATTGGGAAATCTATTGAAAAGTTGGGCCACTTCAGAGCAATAAACTCTGAGTAAATCTTGATGGCAGGTAAAAGAAACTAGAAGTTGCCAGCCTCTCTGGCTTAATCAAAGCAGTACCTAGCTAGTTACTCTGGCTGACATAGATTAAAACCATTAGGATTTAGAAGATGAAGACTTCTTTGTAGATATTTTGGTTCAATACCTTTAAATCACAAGACAGGAAACTTAGGCCCACAGAAGTAAAGTGTTAGAAATCTAGTGCTAGGAGCTATCCTTGAAATATTATGCTGTTTCCACAATATCATGTCACCTCCATTTTCTAATAACTCATTCTCCTTCTTAAACTCACTGGTGAGGAGAAATTGAGCTCCAGATAAATTGGTTTTATCATAGGCCATCAAATCAAGATTGTGCCAATCATTTCACTTATGGTTTCTTCCATACACCATTCCTGTGATTTCCCAGCTCAAAACACCCTTCCCCTGTCACTACTACCCTATATGCTATCTCCTCACATTAGAATGTAAGCTTCATGAGGGGAAGGGCTAACTTGCTCTTGCTATTTGTATCTTAGTATCCCTGGCACATGGTAAGCATTTAATAACTACATTCCATTAATTGATTTATAGGAGGAGTAACTATAAAGTAATGTGACTATTTCTTTATACCAAGACTTACCTATTCAAATGAATACTGCCCCTTTCAAGACCTTATAGAATTTCAGAGTTGGAAGGGAGGGACCTCAGATTCTAGAATTCATAACAGAACTTATCCCTGATGAGGAGTCATCCAACCTCTGTTAGAAACCCTCTAGTAAAGAATAAACCTGTTCTCTTTCCATCCTAATTTTCAAAGAATCACAGAATCACAGAGGCCATGTAGTACAATCTATAACTGGTTAGGAATACTTTCTCCAGTATCACTGACACATGACCATCCCATATCTACAAGAAGACCTCTAGTGATGGAGGATTTCAAAAGTATTCTACTCTAGGACAGCTTTTGTTATTATAAACCTTTTCCTTTTATTGTGTTGAAATCTCTTCCTGCCACTGCCACTCATGCATTCTATTTATGCTTCTGGAACCACACAAGATGCTTGTGATTATGATTTCTTTTGCACATGACAGTCTTTAGGTATTTAAAGACCACTTTCATCAACAGAATAGATCACACTTTACAAAGTGCTTTCCTTATAGCAATCAGGGGAAGTTGGTCATGTGTGAGTCTGATGATCTCCATGGTACAGAAATGAAGTACAAAGAGAGGAGACAGCTTGTCCAAATTCACATAGGTAGCAAGGAGAAGATCCAGGTCTTCCCAACTTTTAAAGTTGTTCCCTTTCTTTGTACTTCATCTAGTACCCCTTGGGCTGCTGGCATTTGTGAAAGTCTGTTGTTGTTCAAACAAAGGAAGCTGTTTCTTTTCTTTGTTTTTTTTTCTTTTTTTCCTTTTTTTCTTCTTTTTTTGCTGAGGCAATTGGGGTTAAGTGACTTGCCCAGGGTCACACAGCTAGGAAGTGTTAAGTGTCTGAGATCAGATTTGAACTCAGGTTCTCTTGACTTCAGGGCTGGTGCTCTATCCACTGCGCCATCTAGCTGCTCCTGCTTCTTTTCTTTGTGAGATTACTTTCATTCTTGTTGATAGTTCCCAAGTTTTCCTTCTTCCTCTCTCCTTTTTAACCTTTTCTAACCAGATTCATGATCTTGGTTTCAACTACCTTTTTCTTATAATACTTGTATTCCTAACTTTCTTAAATTATTTTTTTCTATTTTAGAAAAATCTTCATCTTTCCTAATATGTCAATGGAAAGGAGAATTCTGCAAGGCCTTTCATCTCCTTAAGTAAGAGGACCAGTTAGCATCTAAAAAAGTGTATAGTACATCCTAACATTTATACCAGCTTTTGCCATTTTAGAGGCTCATATAATCTAGCATTGGCTGTGGAGGTCTATGAGATATGTTTGCAACAAACATCTTTGTTTTATTACTTTGAAATGTCCTTGTATCTTGTCCCATCTTGTGTCACTAGGATTGTATATAGCAGTTGTTAAGAGTGCCTGCAGGTACTACTTTTGTGAATGGTCACACCTTCATGTTTAATTGTTCTTGCAGGGGTTTATTGATATTGAGCCATTCCTTTGGTTCTGGGAATTACTGATTCATGATGCTTATTTTTTTTTAAATTAAAATTACATTTTATTTTCAACAAAAATCAGCTCCCTCCCACTTCCTTCTCTCATTCCCTATTAAGAGAGCAGAAAAAAACAAAACTCCTGCTAAGAACACTTACAGTAAGGCAAAATAAAATTTCACATTGGCCATGTATAAGAAATATATATCTCAATTTTCACCTAGTCCATCATCTCTCTGGCAGGAGTTTGGCATTCCTCAAGAACTGTAGTTAGTTAGCCATAATCTTTTGGGACTACCTTTGAAATATTCCATAGTCAACAGACTTTCCTGCCACTTGCTGGACCTGCCACCTGCTACCTGATGCTACTGTCTCTCAATAATGTGGCACTTAAGTGTCATGATCTCAGGCTATAGAAATTACTTCACTAAAGTGTCCACATATTAATGATCAGTAAAAGATAGCCATGAGATGGAATCCCTAGGATTTACTTTTAGAGTAGCTGAAAATTACTCATATCTTGTTGATTGCTGCAGTTCACTTCTACTGGTTTGAATATAATTTTTTTAATAAAGCTTTTTATTTACAAAACATATGAGTGATTTTTCTACATTGATCTTTGCAAAAACTTTTTTTTCCCAAGCTTTTCCCCTCCTTCCCCCCACTCCCACCCCTAGATGACAGGTAATCTAATACATGCTAAATAGGATAAATTATATGACAAATACAATACATGTATACATATCTATATAGTTATCTTACTGCACAAGAAACATCAGATCTAGAAAGAGAAGAAGAAAAAAACAACCTAAGAAGGAAAAACAAAATGCATGGAAATATTCACAGAAAGCGTTAAAATGCTGTGTTGTGGTTCACACTCAGTTCCCACAGGCCTCTCTCTGGATGTATATGACTATCTTCATCACTGAATAATAGGAACTGGTTTGAATCACATCATTGTTGAAGAGAACCATGTCCATGAAAATTGATCATCGTATAGTCTTGTTGCTGTGTATAATGTTCTCCTGGTTCTGCTGATTTCACTCAGCATCAGTTCATGCAAGTCTCTCCAGGCCTCTCTGAAATCCTCCTGCTGGTCGTTTCTTACAGAACAATAATATTCTATAACATTCATATACCATAATTTATTCAGCCATTCTCCAATTGATGGGCATCCTTTCAATTTCCAGTTTCTTGCCACTACAAAAAGGGCTGCCACAAACATTCTTGCACATGTGGGTCCCTTTCCCTCCTTTAAAATCTCTTTGGGATATAGGCCCAGTAGAAACACTTCTGGGTCAAAGGGTATGCACAGTTTGATAACTTTTTCAGCGTAGCTCCAAATTGCTCTCCAGAATGGTTGGATCCCTTCACAGTTCCACCAACAATGTATCAGTGTCCCAGTTTTCCCACATCCCCTCCAACAGCTATCATTATCATTTCCTGTCATTTTAGCCAATCTGACAGGTGTGTAGTGGTATCTCAGAGTTGTCTTAATTTGCATTTCTCTGATCAATAGTGACTTGGAGCACCTTTTCATGTGGCCAGAAATAGTTTCAATTTCTTCGTCTGAAAATTGTCTGTTCATATCTTTTGACCATTTAGCAATTGGAGAATGGCTTGAATTCTTATGTATTTGAGTCCATTCTCCATATATTTTAGAAATGAGGCCTTTATCAGAACCTTTGGATGTAAAAATATTTTCCCAGTTTACTGCTACCCTTCTAATCTTGTCTGCATTCATTTTGTTTGTATTAAAACTTTTTAACTTGGTATAGTCAAACTTTTCTATGTTGTGATTAATGATGACCTCTAGTTCTTCTTTGGTCACAAATTCCTTCCCCCTCCACAGGTCTGAGAGGTAAACCATCCTACATTGTTCTAATTTGTTTATAATATCATTCTTTATGCCTAGATCATGAATCCATTTTGACCTTATCTTGGTATATGGTGTTAGGTGTGGGTCAATGCCTAATTTCTTCCATACTAGTTTCCAATTATCCCAGCAGTTTTTGTCAAATAGTGAGTTTTTATCCCAAAAACTGGGGTCTTTGGGTTTATCAAACACTAGATTACTATTATCATTGAGTATTTTGTTCTGTGAACCTAACCTATTCCACTGATCCACTACTCTATTTCTTATCCAGTACCAAATGGTTTTGGTGACCACTGCTTTATAATATAGTTTTAGATCTGGTACAGCTAGGCCACCTTCATTTGCATTTTTTTTCATTAATTCCCTTGAAATTCTTGACCTTTTGTTTTTCCAGATGAATTTTGTTGTTATTTTTTCTAGGTTAGTTAAATAATCTCTTGGGAGTTTGACTGGTATAGCACTAAATAGATAGATTAGTTTAGGTAGTATTGCCATCTTTATTATATTCACTTGACCTATCCAAGAGCACTTGATGTTTTTTCAATTGTTTATATCTGACTTTATTTGTGTGGAGAGTGTTTTGTAGTTTTGCTCATATAGATCCTGACTTTCCCTTGGCAGATATATTCCCAAATATTTTATACTATCGATAGTTATTTTGAATGGAATTTCTCTTTGTATCTCTTGCTGTTGCATTTTGTTGGTGATGTATAAAAATGCTGATGATTTATGTGGATTTATTTTGTATCCTGCAACTTTGCTAAAGTTGTGGATTAATTCTAATAGTTTTTTAGTTGATTCTCTAGGGTTCTCCAAGTAGACCATCATATCATCTGCAAAGAGTGATAATTTGGTTTCCTCATGACCTACTCTAATTCCTTTAATCTCTTTTTCTTGTCTTATTGCCAAGGCTAGCATTTCTAATACAATATTGAACAGTAATGGTGATAGTGGGCAACCTTGTTTCACCCCTGATCTTATTGGGAATGGTTCCAGTTTATGGTTTGAATATTTTTGTAAAATATTAAAATGCCACATTTTAGAAATTGTTGACAAGATAAATGAAGTACGTTTTTAAGAAACATCACAAATAGCCTGCAAAGCACTATTAGAAGCAGCATATAATAGCAAATTCACAAAGAAATTAACTGAGCTATGTTTTACTAGATCAAATCTCAGAAATTCAAGGAGTAGGAAAGAATGGTCATTGTTTTACCTTGGACCACAAAGTTTACTGCCTGTCTTTCTGCCTGAGTCCTCAGTTTGTAATCCTTTGCGTTGATATTTGGCAGGGGTCTTCTGCGTCCCATGATAGAAACCACATATCCTTTGGTTTTATGAAAGAAAAAACAGGCACAATGGAAATTGGAAGCAGCATAAGTACATGATGTACAGACGCATTAATGAGCTTGTACATGACACAGAGAGTATGGTGCCAGAAGGAACCTTAGTGATGATTTAGTAAACCCCTCCATTTTACGGGTGAGGAAACTAAGATCTGAAGAAGGGAAAGGATGAACTTCATCACTTCTTCCTCTTCCACAGTAGCCAGTTCCACTTTGTTAGTTTTTTTTTTTTAATTTTTAAGACTCTTTGCAGAATTCCCACCCATTGCTCTTAGTATATTTGTAGCACAAGTATGATCCTCATTTACATACTAGCCCTTCAAACACCTATCTTGTCTCCCTTAAATCTTCCTTTCTCTTGGCAAAACATTCCCAGTAGTTTAACCATTCCTCATATGCATGACCTCAATCTCAAGGCCCTTCATCATGCTGGTTACCCTCCTGAATGTCCTTAAGTTCCTATGGGTTCAATTACCATTTCTATGCAGATGATTCCAAGACTTATATAATATATAGCCCTAATCTCTCACTTGAATTCTTCTGTCATTCATCACCAACTGTCTTTTGTGTATCTCACAATGACTGCCTTGTAGATATCTCAAACTCCAGATGGTCAAAGAAGAACTCATTATTTTTCCCCTCAAATTCTACTGAACTTCCCTATTACTTCTGAGGGTACTACCATCCTCCCAGTAACCTTGGCAACATCTTCAACTCTTCACTTACACCTCATATCCACTCCTTCGCTAACTCCTGTCATTTCCCCCTTCACAATATCTTTCAGATATATCCCCCTTTCCCCTCCTTTAGCTATTTCACCAATTCATGTCCTTCACTCACACTTGAACCACTGGTGCAGCCTTCTGAATCATTACTCTGTTTTAAGTTATTTTCCAATCCAATTCATACTCCATTTACTGCCAAGGTGATTTTTTTAAAAGTATCAATTATCAATTTTTTGGTCTCAGGATCCATTTTACATTCTTAAAAATTATTGAGCACACTCCAAAGAGTTTCTACTTTTTGGTTATATCTATCAATACTTATTGGATTAGAAATGACATCTTAGCATTGTTATGAAAATGGTTTTGACTTTGAGGTGTGCCTTTAGACATAGTAGATCTATCACACTTGCTTATACTCTGTCTTCTCTACACAGGATTGGGACCTCTTTGGTCTAGCTTTTGTGGACTCTGCCTCTTGGGACTTTTGCAAACTAGTTGACTTGAAGGTCTTTGGAGAAAGAACTAGACAAACAATGAGATTACCTGAGGCAACATGAATGATCCCTCAGTTAATTGGAATTTTGGCCTGGCCCCTGACCTTTTTTCCTGACCTACAGATAGAAAGTTTTTCCTTAGACTGCAAAAAGTAACTAGTAACAGCATACTCCTGGGATGCATAGAAGCCAATTATAAACAATCACAGGAAAATGTTGGAAATGCTCTTCAAAAATCAAAAACGTTTCTTGAGAAATGATTACTCTTGCATTTCTTCAGAAACCAATTTTATAATACTGAATGTTTTTCTGAGTGATAATAGTAACTTCAAATCTGAAAATTAATTTCCCCTATGACTTTTGGTAAATAGTATCTTCTTATCCTTTATGACCATTGACTTTAGAGTTGGAAGGGAAACCATTCATTCTCAATCCTTCCTTTTAAAGATGAGGAAAGTAAGGTCCAGGGGGGTTTGTGACTTAAAGGTTACCCAAAGCATAAGGAGCGGAGCAGGGATTCAAACCCAGGTCTCCTAACTCCAAAGTCAGCATCCAGAGTCACCACTGACTTTCTTTAAAAACATAAAAAAAAATTCTGAACCTGACACATACCAGACTGTGTATCTCAGTCATGTAGAGTTCTTGAAAAGCACTATTCCAAGCTGTCCTGCTTGCCTCTGATTCCTCCAAGTCTTCTCTCTCACGGAGAGTGCTCTAATTGCCCTTTCTTTCAGAGCATCTCCACTTTGGGCTAGACCTCATATTAAAGGCGTTTATGGTGCCAAACCCCCCATTTTGTGGATGAAAGAAGCAAAGACTTTGGAGGTAAAGTGATTTCTACTCAAATCTCTTCCCCATAGGTGTAAGACATTTTGGGATCAGTATAAACAAGATCTTAATTCTCAAAGCTATCTCAAAATGGAATTCCTTATATTGGTAGGTAATTATCTTCCCATAGGTGGGAATATTCAAAAAGAGGACAGAGAGTGATCTGAAAAGGATTCTTTAGAAAGGATCATCTACTGGTTTGTCCTACCAAATAGAGCTAGAACTCTGAGGTGCTGAGAATAAGAGAAAAGCAGATATCAGGTCAAAGTAGGAAAAAACACTCCTAACCATAAAAGTTGTACAGCAGTGGAATGGCTGCTCTATGATGTAGCTGTTCCTCATTACTAGTGATATCTATTGATGATTCTGAATCAAGATTCAAGTGAGAGCTAACAAATAACCTGGGTTAGTATTCATTTCTTTAGAGCAGCAAAATTTAAGGGGTTGAGACAAAAGTAAGAAAATGGTTACAGGAATGGTGATTTAGGAGGTGGAGGCAAGCTATGAGGCATACCAGGGGACTGACAGTAGGTTCATCCCGCACTCCTAAAGCTTCAACTTTTAATGTATGTGTTCCCTACTTCTGTCAGGTGTTGTCATATTAGTATGGTTCTAGGAGAGATCTACTAGTCCCCTTCCTGATTTAAAACTGTGAGTTCATTCACTCTTTCATTCAAGAAAAATATATTAAATACCTATTGTATACAAAATATTTTGATGAAAACCAGGAAAGATAGAGTCCCTGTTTTCCAAGAACTTTTTACATAATAATGGAATAAGTTGTAAATACATTTGTAACATACAGTATTAGATAATAGGAATTTTACAATTCCAATAAACTTGTAATGGAGAACCATCTGCATCCAGAAAGAGGGCTATGACTAAATGTGGATCACAACATAGTATTTTCACCTTTTTTGCTGTTGTTTGCTTGTTTTTATTTTCTTTCTCACTTTGTTTTCTTTTTGATCTGATTTATCTTGATCAACATGATAAATGTGGAAATATGCTTAGAAGAATTGCACATGTTTAATCTATATTGAATTACTTGCTATATAGGAAGTGGAAGGGAAAAAAATTGGAACACAAGGTTTTGCAAGAGTGAATGTTGAAAACTATCTTTGCATGTATTTTGAAAATAAAAAGCTATTATATAAAAAAAGATAATCGGCATATTAGAAAGGTGCAAAGTGCGACATGAGGTTAGAGGGGGAAGATTTCCTGAAAGAAGAAATTGTAGAAATTCAATGGATTAAGAAAGAGGGAAGACATGAGTACAAGGAATAGTGCAAAAGGAGGAAGAAATATGCCATGTTTTGTCGACCTCTATTTGTGGCACTCATCAGAATGGTGAAGCAGCAAGAGAAAATCTGTTATTGAGAAAGAGTAGGAAGACACAGAAATGGCTAAGTTTAATTACCTTTGTGGTGGCACTTCATGATTGTTTCCTGGGTAAAGTCATGGATTTTCTTATATTTTTGAAGAAAACTTTCTATAAACTGACTGGCTTGAAGAGCAGTTACTCCAAGGTAAGCAGCAAGTCGTTCTTTGCCTTAATTATTGATAAAGAACAAAAAAGGAAAAGACTTAAATGGCATCCCACACATAATAATGATGAACCTGTTCACCAGTCAGGGAGAGAACTATTCTATTTATTCAGAAACTGGATTTTGTTCATCCTTGGTTGTGTCAAGAAGTAGATCATTTGATTACTACAAATTATTTTGGGCTCACCTTGCTCTAAAAATTATGGAAGCCTAAAATAATGGATAATCTCTAAAATTTCTTCTAGCTCTATACACTATAATCCTCCATGATCCTGTAGGAATTCAAGTTGAAAAAAGATTAATATTGAACTACACTGCTTTTTCACATATACTGAAAAAAAGGTTGTTCTTAAAGAGGATTTAAAAAGTCATATATGGGTAGTCCTTTTCTAAGGAGGATTGAGGCCTAAATTGATTATATGACTTGTTCTTTATGTCTTGAAATAACTGATAGGTGGAGGTAGAGTTAGAACAGAGATCTCAATTCTCAGACAAAATGATCTGCTTCTTAAACACAAAACTGAGAATGAACAAAACACAATTTCATTTTTCAAGGCCTTTGGACTTAAGACTATGAGATTTTCATGAAAAAGTTATAACTTATTTTGTTACATTTTTGAAATTCCATTTCTTATGCCTATTAACTTTTCTTCCCATGTCATGTCTATTACTCCCAGTGAGATCTGGGTACTCTGAAGGAAAACTCAGTTATTTTTTTTTTATAATGCACATGGCATGGCATAGGGCTGGTCCTTTAAGAGACTAGCTTCACATGGATTGGGTCCAATTCTTGGAACCTGATCTGTGAGTCCCTGTCTTTGGTTTGCTACTTCCATCTGAAGTACTACTAGAAAATTTTTAAATCAACTTATGGTATGGCTCACTTCTAGGTTTACTAAATATAGGTAAAAGGTTCCCAGCTCTTAAATAGGTACTTGGACTACTTTTAAATAAATATTTTATAAAGGATAGTTTTTGTATCACCTTACTGAAAATATGTATAACATGAAAAGGGAAAAAGAATGGTGTAGTGGAAAGAGTGCTGGATTTAAATCAATAGGGCTTTGGTTAAAATCCAGCACTGCCAATGTGACCTTAAGCAAGTCACTTAACTAGGTCTCATTTTCCTATCTGTAAAATGGGGAGGTTAGGCCAAATGACCTCTGGTGTCTCTTCTAGCTTTAAATCTGTGAGAGCATTTAAATAGACCATCAGCTCAGTCCTAGAAAAGAAGTGAACTTGAGATTGCTATTAGTTTATATAACCTGACATTCTGATGAAATTCCTCCCTCCCAAAGGATCATAAAAATTGTTATAGGATATTGTGGCTTAGACTTCCTTTGGTGAGTAAATATACTCTGGGGGCTCTTTAATATGTAATTTCCTTCCCATAAGGTGTCATCACTGGATATCTCACTGTCTTCGTTCTCCAAGTAGGACACTGTGCAGAAATGATGTAGTTGTAAAAAATTACATTATGAAAATCATGATGCATGCAGAAATCTGTATTGCTCTACAAAGTCTGACTTCAGAATTCTTCAACTTGGTAACTCTTCCTCTCCCCCCATTTAATATTTTATTTCCCCCCAATTTCATGTAGAAATAATTTTTAACATTTTAAAAAATATGAGTTCCACATTCTTTCCCTTTCTTTCTCCTTTTCCAGTCATTTGAGAAAGTAAGCAATTTGATATAGGTTACACATGTTCAGTAATGCAGAATATATTTACATTTTAGTCATGTTAAGAAAGAAAACACAGATTAAAAAAACAAGAAAAATAAAGAAAAAATATTCTCCAACCTGCACCCAGACCCCATCAGTTCTTTCTCTGGCGATGGATAGCATTTTTATACGCATTCCAGAATTGCCTTAGATCACTTGGCTGAGAATAGCTAAGTCATTCACAGTTGATCATCATATAATATTGCTATTACTATATATGATGTTCTCCTGATTCTGCTCATTTCACTTTTCATCAGTTCATGTAAGCCTTTTCAGGTTTTTTTCTGGGAGAATTCTGCTTATCATTTCTTATAGTACAATAGTATTTCATCAAAATCATATACAAGTAGTTGAGCCTTTCCCTAATTGATGGACATCTCCTCAATTTCCAATTCTTTGCCATCACTAAAAGAACTGCTATAAATATTTTTTATATGTAGGTCCTTTTCTTTTTCATCTTTGGATATAGTACTAGGACTGGTACTGTTTGATTAAAGAATATGCATGCATTTTATAGCCCCTTTGAGAAGAGTTCCAAGTTACTCTACAGTTGAATCAATATACAATGTCACCAACAGTGCATTAGTATTTCAGTTTTCCCATATCCTTTGACCATTTACCAATTGAGAAATCATTTTTATTTCTATAAATTTGACTCAGTTATCCATATATTTGAGAAATGAAGTCTTGAATCAAAAACTTGCTAAAATTTTTTTTAGTTACAAGCACTATGTATTTCTCTTCTTATTTTCCCTATTTATCCTCCCTTCCCTCTCCCTCTCCCTTCCTCCCTCTCTCTCTTTCTCTCTCTCCCTCCCTCTTCACCCCCCCCCGTCTGTCCATTTTCAAAAGTATTCTGTTTCTTCTGATTTTTACTAATCCTGATCTTCCCTGCCTTTCATCAAGCCCCATTCCCTTTTTATCCCCTTTTTTCCCCTACTTTTCCATAATGAGAGTTAGATTTATTCCTTCTTTGAGCCAACTCCAAAACCTCTCCCTTCTTCCCCTCCACTATTTTCTCCTTTTTTATGTCCGATGTTTTACCTCATTCTTTCAGTCTGGAAATGGCCAGGCAGATATTACACAGTCAAAATGTGTAATATGTCAAAATGTCTCTCCAGAATGGAGAGAAGCAGCAATTTCATATTTAGAGAGCTGAGATCAAAACTGAGCTGAGCTCCTAAAGCAGGCACCCTAGCCACAAATACTAAAAGCACCAGGCTAAGTGAACAATAGAGGTCACTCTTCAAGTTGACATGGTCTATTAATGACGACCCTCTCAATTAAGGAGAAGAGACACTCTTGGAGAAGACCTCCGGATTGCCTCTCACCCTTTCAGCAGTGCTTCCTTCACCTTCCCCCTTCCTGAAGCCAAGAGCACAGAAAGTGCAAGTCCTCCAGCACACAAGAGATATTTCATGGTTGTCTCCATTCCAACATCCTCCAAGGCTTTGCAGTTTCCCTTAGGTCAGCTTGGCTGAGCTGGGGTCCCACATTTCTCTTGCCCTCCCTCCCCATCTGACCCTTCTTCCCAGCCTTGCTCCCACTCACTCCACCTTTCTCCAGGGGCCCTTTGGAGTCCAAACCTGAGTGTCCACCAACTCTGCTGAGAGCCTGGGACCATCCCTAAGCTTTCTTACTCCTATTTTAGCACAAATATAGAAAGCTTTCACACCTGTCAGTCTGGCACCTTGGGAGAGCGTTTCCAGAGGGGAGCAGAGACCATTTGTAAACAAACGGTGAGTCATTAGCTATGATGTTTATGAAAAGGGTAATTTCGTTGCTTTTAGCTGAGGCAGTTGGTGACACCAAAGTTCCCACCCCTAGCCTTAGCATCTAATTTTTCCATTGTCCCGCATCCCTGACAGCTGGAATTACTGTGTGTCTGCTGTTGTTTGCTCAGGCGGGGTGGGTGTCTGTATCTTCTGTTTGAAATTGCTCCAGAAAGGGCCATATCCTAGGGTCAGCTTGACAGTGAGATAAAGCATTGCCAAGCACCTCAAATAGAACTCTCTGATGAGTTGAAGTTCATATGGGTCTTTCTGAAATGCCATTAAGACTTTTTTTTAAACCTATGAGCTGTTGATAAGATGAAATAACTTATTCATATAAAACTGACATTGGGTAGTTATAAATGTTGAAACTATTAAAATTAAGCTTAAGGGATAGGAACCCTCAAGGAACATCTTACTGATTCCACTCCACAATATCTTTTGCACTCTAGTTCTTCAATGACACTTTCACTGTTGGCTCTCATCACCTCTTAACTGGACTATGATTAATAGCCTTCTAATTGTTTTCCTGATTTTGCTCTCTCTCCTTCCAATCTCTCCTCCATTAATTATTCTAAAAAAAAAATCTCCCTAGAGAACTTATCTGTCATTGCCCTGCTTAAATACCTTAGGGGCTCCTTATTACCTCTAAGATAACCTACAAACTGTTCTGTTTGTCCTTTATGGCTACAGACTTATGCCACCTAATCTCCTAATTCCTATTATTTCCCCAAAGTGGTCGTTTCTTTTCCTTGCTACTTCTACCAACACTCATCTTTCACACTCATCTTCTCAGATCCTCCACCCCCTCCTTTGATCCTTTCCTCATAATGTTCCTTCTGGTATCTTTTTCTCTTTTTAACAAGTTCCACTCCATCCTAGAGCTCTTCTCCTCTCCCTCCTCCCCATCAAGCTTTCCAAATTTCGTCCACAGAAACCTGGCTTTTGCCAGATGATAACTTACCCCCTCCCCCAGCCACTCACTCCAGATCTTGTTGCTCCTTTTTTTCATGTGCCTAACACAGTGGGTGAGAAGGAGGAGCTGATACATCCCTTGCTTCCCATTAGCACTTTCCGCTTCTTCTTCTTCTGCAGAAATCTCTTAACTTATTTTTAGGTTAGTTCCTTCTGTATGTATCACTCTGCTCAGATTCAATTCAGTTCAGGTCAATTAAACAAGCATCAATAGCAAGGCAATAAACCAATAAAACCAAAACAGTTCCTTCTATTCTGTTGGGAAAAATACATGCAGGTAAGCACATAAAAATACAAAATAATATGGATGGAAATGTCCTAACTACTGAGTCAGGAATGGGGAGTGGGACAAATCAGAAAAAGCCTTGTATATGAGGTTATACTTGAGGTGAGCCCTGAAGGAAGCTAAGCAGTCAGGAAGAGGAAGTGTAAAGCAATATATTTTGAGTATGGAGTACAGAAATAGTAGATGGAATACCACATTTGGGGAACATCCAGTTCATTTTGGAATGTAGAATACGTGAATTAGGAGTCATAGAATCTTTTTTTAAAACAGTTAACCAAAAGAGATTTACTTAGTTATAGTTGGAAGATATTCAATGAGAATATGCATTGAGGCTATCTCAAGCTGAAACAGCTAAGCAAAAAACACTCCAACTTGAGATGTTTTCAAAGTGGACTGCCAAACATCACAAAGTGCTTGGAGCTCCTTATGGCTATTTTGTACTCAAATATTTAGGAAGTAATGTCAATAGCATCAGTCTTTAGTTCCAAGCCAATCAAGTATTGAAGTTATTTTAATGTCCTTGTAGGAGAAAAAACTAGCTCAATTTGAATAGGGATAAGGAGCTAGGTTATTGTTAATACCACAATTGTTCCCCTGATGTAGTCCTTAGTTTTCTAGAGTAGTAGTGTCAAACTCAAATAGAAATAGATCCTTTTGATGCATATTGACTTAGAAAACCACAAATTAACAGTATCTATATTATATGTATATATATACACATACATATGTGTATATATGGGAAGGAAGAAAGAAGAGAAAAAAAGCCTTTCTAATTAAAAAAAGTAAATATACAAATTTTAAAACAAAACAATGTAAAAACACCTGAAAAGTGATTGAGTATGATAGAATGAAGACCAGAAATTATAGGCTTCCCCGCAGATGATCCTCTTACCAGGGAAGTGACATGGTTAAAACTGTCCTATAAGAATATTAGTGTGGCAGTCATATGAAGAATGGGCTACAGAAGGAAAGATCTAGAAACAGGGAGACCAATGAGAAGGTTATTCTAATAGTCCAGGTAAGAAGTGAAAAGGACTTCAATGTGAATAGGAATGGAGAGAAGAGGTGGATGTGAGAGATATTTTGAGTATAGAAACAATGAGTTGGTAACTGATTGTATATATGAGAGATGAGGAAAGTGAAGAGTTAAGAATAATTTAAAAATTATGGGCCTTCTGGGTGGCTAAAAGGATGATAGTGTCCATCTTTGCTACAGTCATCTGTAGCCTGCAGATTATACTCTCCTTTTCAATGAGTTCCCTACCTGCTTACAGTCTTTCTCTCCACAACTCCTGCCCTCATGCTTGGGGAATTCATGTTGAATTCACATGAAGATTCTAGCCTGTCATTTCACTACCTCTTCAATTTCCATCATGTACAGCTTTACTCTAGCTAGATCATGGGAAAATCACAATTTGGTCAACATCATCCAAAACTCTCGTCTGCATGATGTTGAACTTTTGGAATTCTTCTCCCCATCACATGGAAGGAAGCTTGGCAGCCATCTATTCCAATCCTTCATCTTACATTAGGAACATTGCAGCTCAGAATGGGCAATTGATTTCTCAAGGTAGTGGTAAAGAGCAGAATCAAGAACTAAAATCAAATCTTGCAACTCCAAGGAATGTGCTTTTTCAATTATTCAGTGTTATATTTGGTCCTCTAGTCTCTCTGATCCAGCCTTCCTAAATCCATTTTTCTTTTTTACTATGACTTCAGATACTTTACATCCCTCTTTCATTTTTGCTCTGGTCTCATTGCTCCCTTTTATAGTCATGGCTCCATATAACCATTTCAACTGAGCATTGTCTCCACTTTTGAATCCCTTGTTCTCTTACCATTTACTCTCCCCTTCTTCTGTACTTAGGAGTACCCTTTTTCAATCTAACTTCCATTCATGTTCCCGAACTTCAGAACACTACTGATAATATAATTGTGCCAACTGGATCCACAACAAATTTGTGTATAGAATCTCATTGTTGCACAAAAGTACTTGTATTCTTCCGTGAATGTTTTTTTTTTTTTTATCACGCTCTCTGTGGTGGTTCTTTCAAATATTCTATCTCCTTATTTCCACTGTTTATCTTTAAGATAATAGAATTGTTTCCTGGAGAAACTAACAACTTCACTATTATTATTATTATTACTCCTATTCTAAACTTTCATCCTCAAAAACCTTGTCCTTTCCTCCTTTGCTCTAATCTCTGAGAAAGAGGTGGCCCTTCTTTTTGTATAGGCTCACACCTCTACTTGTGCTGTGGGTCTCATTATGTTCTCTGCATTTTTGTTTGATCATTTTCCTGCTTCTTCAACTTCAGTCTCTACCTTTCTACTGGCTTCTTCCCCTCCACCTGCACAATAATTAAGTCTTACCTCTACTTAAATAAACTTTCATCTGACCCTATAATTATCTCCTACAGTTTTCCTCCTTCATCTGATAAACTCCTACAAAAATCACATACACTTTCTGCTTCCCTGTCTTCATTACCCACTAATTTCTCAAAACCTCACAATTTGCCTTCTGATCTCCCTTTTCTGCTGAAATTGCTCTCTCAAAGATGACAAATTGTCTTTTGCCTACTAGATCCTATGGCCTTTTCTCATCCTTCTTGACCCTTCTAAAACTTCTCACATGGATTATTGACTCATGCTTGAGAATATATTCTATCTTCTTTGATTTTCATGACATTTTTTCCTCCCAGTTCTCTTCCTACTTGCCTGACTGTTCTTTCTTAAGTCTCTTTTGCTAGTTCATTATCTATCTACTGCTCCCTGAGCATGTGGTCTTTCAAATACTCCATTATCTCTTATTCTTTCTCTTGGAGATTTCATCAGCTACCATAGTTTCAATTATCACCTCTATATGGATGACATCCAAATAAAAATATTCAGCCTTACCTTCTTTCCAGAATTCCAGTCCTTCATTACCAACTGCTTTATGGACATCTCTACCTGAACATCCTATAAATAGCTCAGATTTGATATGTCAAAATCAAAACTCATTATCTTTCTCCATAAATTTAGCCCTTTTCTGAGCTCTCTTATTTATTTTGAGAGTAACCCTATCCTTCTGATCACTCAAGTTTACAACCTTAGAGACATCCTTGATTTTTTCTTTCTTCCTCATCCCTACAACCAATCAGTTTCCATGTATTGCCAATTGAACCTCTATGATGTTGATGTTGATAAAGCCAGTTATACCCTCAAGCAGCTAACCTTCTAAAGGAAAAACCAACATATAAAGGCAAATTCAAGAGGGGAGGGGGCATAAATGCATCAGCATAGTGTTGCAATGGATGGGAAATGATATGGAGACCTGATTCCCAATGAAATAAGGAAAAAATTCACCTACCAGAGTCTAAAATTACAGGAGCAGAGTATAAAGTTCCAATGAAAGGGGAATAAGGAGCATGAGGGGGATGGCCAGAGTTTAGCCTCAGTAGGGCTATTAACAGGGCAAATGCAGTCCACTCAGTAGTTGTCTTAAAGGGAGATATTCTCATACATGTGTCAAACTTTGAAATTTTAATGACAAAGACAGGATTTTGTAAGCTGCTTAAGAAAAAAGGAAATACTAAAAGATGAAATGACTTCTAAATTGCTATTCAGACTTTGGAAAACAGGATGTCTTTTAGAAAAAAATTGCACAAAGTCAAGAGCTATCACTGTGTTTGTAGTACTTGGTCAAGCAGACATTAAAAAAGCAGGAGAGTATTTTAAGATCTAGAGGATTTATGTCAACAAAATCCCTCAGCTTCAAAGATTTCTATGAGAATGAATAGGTGAATTTAACTTTACCAGTCATTACTGTATATGCCAGATTGTTCATGAGTCCTGATCTGAAGAACAGAAAGTGTATTTTAAAGGAGCATTGACATAGGGACTATTTCACATTAGATCACCTGTCCTGATATTATGCTTAGAAAATATGATCACCATACTTAAAAAGAGATAAAAGGATTAGAAAATTAACAGAGGACAAGGTGCATGGCATAAAGTAAACTAGACCACATATTATGAGATCTGAAAGGTACAAAGGTATAATTTATTTTGGATGACTGAGATTTGAAAATGTGAATAGAAATATGTAGGCTAGGAGAAGGCTACATTAAAATACTAAACTTCATATTATCTCTATTGGAGAATTGCTATAATTATACTTTATATAGTTTTCTAAACTACATGTTACTTTAGAACATAAATGTTGGAGTCAGATGGGATATTACAACATAGCATGACCTTGAAAGGTATTAGAACATAGAACATAAAATGTCAGAGAAAATATTATGACAGAACACAGAATATAGACATCCAAATTGGGAGGGAACTTTAACATCTTCCTTTTATAGAGTGGGAAACAAAGCCCAGAAGCAAATAACTTGTTCATTTTACACAATTAACTAGTAATGGAGCCAGAATTAGAATACAAGTAGTGGTTTTATTTTATTAAATTCATTTTAATAATTCAAAACATTTGATGGTTTACTATATGCAAAAGACTGTATTAAATGCTATTTCCACTTATGGGCATGAATTTTAAAATATTGAATTAAAACCTGATTTTAATTCAATAATCCTTTTTAAAAGGTCCCTACTATGCTGATCAGTGCTGGGTATACAAAGACAAAAGTGAAAAAGTACCTGCCCTCCAAAATCACACCTTCTACTGAGCAACAACAAATATACAGATAACTTATCTAACAACTCGGAAGGCTCCCTGGATGAAGCAACAGCTGAATCATATCTTCAGGGAAGATAAGAACTGTGAAAGACAGATGAAGAAGAGATGCATGACTGGCATGAGAAATGGCTTTTGTAAATTAATAGAGGCAGTAAATTGAAATGTTAAGGAAACAAATTATAAGCCAGTTTGACTAGAAGATAAAGTCTATGAAAAAAAATAAGACTGTATAGGTAGGTGCAAACCAGAGTATAGAGGACTTTAAATGCTAGACAGGTTATAAAAAGTATGTAATTATTTCTTCTGATGCCAAAAAGGCATTCACTAAATTTTACACACATTTTCAATGAAAAATTAAAAAAATTAAGTAGAACAGAGGATAAATCAAGAATTAACATATTTAGTAAAGAAGAACTAGAGACATTCTGCTAGTTAAGAAACTAGATAATGCCGCCATTCTCTTTCACCTTCCTTTCCTCAACCTAGGGAAACTCAACTATTTGAGTTTACTATTTGAGCTTAGCTCAAATGTCACCTCCCCTCTCCTGATCTCCCTCTCCCTCTATCCTGGGAGGTTAAAGGAATAAAGGGGAATTAGATGGGAAGTCCTTTGGCTTTGGAGTATGTAGTTCTGCATGTTATTAGATTGCCTTGTTTATGATATCTCTTTACATTTTAATTTAAAAGAAAACTTGGACTACAATGAAATCATAATAGATGAAAGGAAGACACAAAAAAATGGAGAATTACACTTTGTATTTGGCTGGGAAGACTATATATAAAAAGCACAAAATATTGCCTTGCTAAATACATACTATATTAATATACTTAATTAAAGTTCTTGTAGGATATTTTATAGGCCTAGACATACAAGTAGGAAATTTCACTTGTTAAGAATAAAGGGGTATCAGTTGGAAAAATATCAAGTGCTCATGGGTAGGCCGAGCGAATATAATAAAAATGACAATACTACCCAAATTAATTTACTTATTTAGTGCCATACCAATCAAACTCCCAAGAAATTATTTTACAGATCTAGAAAAAATAGTAGCGAAGTTCATCTGGAAGAACAAAAGGTCAAGAATTTTAAGGGAATTAATGAAAAAAAAAGGCTGATGAAAGTGGCCTAGCTGTGCCAGATCAAAAACTATATTATAAAGCAGCAGTCATCAAAACCATTTGGTACTGGCTAAGAAATAGAGTAGTCGATCAGTGGCATAGGATAGAATCAAGGACAAACTAGGCAATAACTATAGCAATTTAGTCTTTGATAAACCCAAAGACCCCAGCTTCTGGGATAAGTACTCACTATTTGACAAAAACTGCTGGGAAAATTGGAAACTAGTGTGGAAGAAATTAGGGCTTGACCCACACCTAACACAACATACCAAGATAAGATCTAAATGGGTTCATGATCTAGATATAAAGAGTGATATTATAAGCAAATTAGAGGAACGTAGTATAGTTTACCTCTCAGACCTATGGAGATGGAACAAATTTATGTCCATAGAAGAACTGGAACTCTTAATTGAACACCAGATAGATAATTTTGACTATATTAAGTTAAAAAGTTTATGTACAAACAAAAAGAATGCAGATAAGATTAGGAGGGAAGCAATAAATTGGGAAATCATCTTTACATTTAAGGATTCTGCTAAAGGCCTCATTTCTAAAATATATAGAGAATTGACTCATATTTATAAGAATTCAAGCCACTCTTCAATAGATAAGTGGTCAAAGGATGTGAACAGACAATTTTCAGATGAAGAAATTAAAACTATTTCTGGTCATATGAAAAGGTGTTCCAAATCACTATTGATCAGAGAAATGCAAATTAAGACAACCCTGAGGTACCACTACACACCTGTCAGATTGGCTAAAATGACAGGAAAAGATAATGATGAATGTTGGAGAGGATGTAAGAAGGCTGGGACACTGATGCATTGTTGGTGGAGCTGTGAACGGATCCAGCCATTCTGGAGAGCAATTTGGAACTATGCTTAAAAAGTTATCAAACTGTGCATACCCTTTGACCCAGCAGTGTTTCTATTGGGCTTATATCCCAAAGAAATCATAAAAGAAGGAAAGGGCCCCACATGTGCAAGAATGCTTGTGGCAGCCCTCTTTGTAGTTGCTAGAAACTGGAAACTGAATGGATGCCCATCAATTGGAGAGTGGCTGAATAAATTATGGTATATGAATGTCATGGAATATTATTGTTCTGTAAGAAACGACCAGCAGGATGATTTCAGAAAGGCCTGGAAAGACTTGCATGGACTGATGAGTGAAGTGAGTAGAACCAGGAGATCATTATACATGGCAACAACAAGACTATATGATGATCAATTCTGATGGATGTGGCTCTCTGCAACAATGAGATGTTTCAAATCAGTTCCAGTTGTTCAGTGATGAAGAAAGCCATATACACCCAGGGAGAGGCCTGTGGGATCTGAGGGTGGACCACAACATAGCATTTTCATACTCTCAATTGATGTTTGCTTGCATTTTGTTTTCCTTCTCAGGTTTTTTTTCTCTTATAGATCCGATTTTTCTAACTGTATAAATATGTATACATATATTGGATTTGTCATGTATTTTAACATAATTAACATGTATTAGACTTCTTTCCATAAAGGGGAGGGACTGGGGGGAAGGAGGGAAAATTTGTAACAGAAAGCTTTGCAAGGGTCAATGTTGAAAAATTATCCATGCATATGCTTTGCAAATAAAAAGCTTTAATTAAAAAAAAGAATAAAGGGACAAAAATGCTGAAGAGTTTTTGCTCAAAAAGATAACAATGGTGAACTCAGCAGACTGCATGTCACTAGGTGGACAATTATTCATACTCACATAAAATCATAGACTGCTAGAGCAAAAGCAATTTCAGAGATCACTAGATAGTTCAATCTATCCACTTAACAGGCAAGGAAACTATGGCCTAGTACATGTGGTGAGAGAAATTGAGTCTCCACCTAATCGTGGTGAATTGCTATGACTAGAAAAAGTTTCTTCCTTGGAGGCCAAATTTTTGGCGATGAGCTCTCTGCATTTAGCTGGGCTGGGTATCAGAAGGCCCACCGTCTGTTGAAAGGCCTATATTCCAAGCCTTCCTAGCTTGATAAGATCAGTTGGAATTTGTGCTCCACTGGTACAGTCCCTGAGCACCTTGAGTCACTTATACCACAGAACAAGGAGGATGTGAATGAAGTGTGATTAAAACTGTAATGCAATTGAATCTGGATTATGTAGGTTTGACTGAGTTTTATTAAGGTAGGTGGCATAATTCTGATTTCATTGGTATAAGAACCTTCCTAGCATTGCAGCCTGGCACTTTTTATTCAGCCTGTAATCTTATGAGAGTTGCCGAGATTACTGAGAGGCTAAGTGACTTAAAGGGTAGCACAGACAGGTTGTATAAAAGACAGGACTTAAACCCAGGTCTTTCTGGGTCCAAAGCTCTCGCTCTCTCTCTCTCTCTCTCTCTCTCTCTCTCTCTCTCTCTCTCTCTCTACTATAGCATGTTGCCTCTCACAGTACCATAGTACTGCTATAGTCTGGATTACCAAGCTGTAAGCAGGCTAACCCAAGCATATAACCAGTCACTGGCTTGTTGTTTCCAGGGGGTTCTGAGTTCCTAATAACTTCTAGAATTATAGGACCTAAATGTGGACAGGAGCTAGAGGGAATCTACTTCCACACTCACAGGATAGAAACTGCTTGTATAGTGTCTCTGACAGGTGCTCATATAGCTTCTGCTCCAGTGCCTGCAGGAGAGAATTCATTGGCACCCAAAGAAACCCCGGCTATTGTTGGACAGCTCCCATCTTTAGGAAGTTTATAATTATATTGAGCCAATATAAGTCCGGAATTTGTGGAATAATTTGTATATAAATTGAGGATTTCTTTTTTTGTACTTGCTTCTAAAGGTCATTAAATATAAGGCATAAAATATTAATAAATTATGTAACAATTTTCATTTGTCCTTATAAAATGAACTCTTAAGAAAAATGACTATTTACTGTACTGCTTGAAACCATACCTCCCATGATGCTCAATCCATTCAAGAACCTACAATATGTTGACATCACCAGCTGAGGACTTTAGTAAGTAAGAAACGTTCTATTAGGTGGGAAATTTCTTTTTAAAAGGGGAAAGGTTGGTTTCATGGCCAAGAAAGGCAAGCTGGAGCTATGGTTACCTAGGGAGAGAAGGCAACCATGTAGAGCAATATACTCTACTGCTCTTGAGCCTCAGTGGCTCTTCTGAATTGGGATAGTGATAATGGTGACAATATTATGATGACAGCTGACATTTATGGGTGTGGTATCTCATTTGAGTCTTATGTCAGCTGTATGCAGTTGATAATACTGGCATTATTATTCCATTTTGCAGATAGGAAAACAGAGTTTTGGAGATGTTAGATAATTCATTCATTCACTAGACTCCCCCTAAGAAAGTATTGGCAAAATACTCTCAGAGGCAGATGGCATCACACTCCAAGCATCCACCTCTGAAGCAAAGTTCAGGAGCATCTATGACCTCTCTCTATGCTGGGAGGTTAAAAGAATAAATGGAAACTAGATGGGAAGTCCTTTGGCTTTGGAGTATGTAGTTCTGCATGCATGAAGGCAGAGAATGTTCTGTTATTAGACTGTTTTATTATGTATCTTTATATCTTAAATAAATACTTTTGTTATTAGATTTACACATCTTTGACATGGTTCTACAATAGAATCATATACCACATATGAGTTCAGGCCATGAGTTGAATAATTATTATCCCCAAATAGCCACACTGAAGGGATACAATATATTTGAAAACAATTCTTACCTGCTCCATACACCACTGAGTATATAACTCGTTTGGTCTGCTCCCTCTCCACATGTGTGACTTGTTCAAGAGGAATTCCCTTCCTAGAAATAGAAAATCTTTTATCAGTTCCCAAAATACAATGAAATAGCAATTTCCATGTATATTTATGAAAATAAAAAAATTCTGTCAAACAGTTCTGAATTTAGTACCTGCATTTTTAAAAAAAATCAGCCTAGAAATCTATACTCATACTTCATACAGGAAAGTTTCTGGTTTAATGTACAGTACATAGCCTAAGTGTGGAAGATTGCAAAGGTAAAGGTAAAAATTATTCATGATAGCCCATTCTTTCAGTTACTGTAAGAGGTAAATCATAAGTATTTGCTACCTAGTCCTCAGACTCTGGGAAAGCTTTGATGTTGTGAACATGTTCTGATTCAAGTTCTTCTCTGTCCCATCCAAAGGGATTTGGATCTGCCTTTCATATCCCCTAGACCACATGCTTTGATGGAAAGACTCTTTATCTAACAGTATAAACTTTCAATTAGGGGTGAGCTTAATATATAAGATAAAATACGAATTAACAACCCCTTCACTAGTATTTGAGCCAACTGATTTGTCAGACATAAAAGTTTGAAAAATGCAACACACATAGGATTGGTTTTAATGTAAAATCCATAAATATACTGTGTCTTCTTGTCTGATACTACATACAGATTTTAGAGCTGGAAAAGAGCTGGAGTTGGGATCTGGAGAGGGGAAAGTGCCCAAGACCTAACAGGGAGGAGAGGGCAAGATCAGAAGTAAGGTCCTCCCATTCTCAATTCCATGCTTTTATTTTTTTTAATTTTTTTTTTACTAGTCCACACTAGTGGGCCTGCCTAGCCTTGCATCCAAGGCCATCAATCAGAAAATACATTTTGGGACTTTATTACAGTAGAACATTGTATATTTGAATCTAAGTCTTCTGTCTCTGAGCCCATGGTCTCTTCATATAAAAGAGCAGAACTTTGCCAAATCACTAAGTTCGACCTTCTACCTCTTTTCACTTTTATCCAATGACACCTGGAATAACACCAAATAATAATACTTGAAAGCACCTTTTATCAATGCTTACTATATAGCCATCACAGAATGCCTGCAGAGATAAGCTTTTGCTCTAGGTAATTTTTAATATTTCCTTCCTCTCAAAGATAATAATCATTTCCTTCTCTCCCCTCCTTTCTAGCTAATAAATTCAATTCTCCTTTTAGTCTTTTCCTTTGGCAAGGGTCTTCTTAATCCAGCTCCTATTTAGCTTTCCAACTTTACTCCCTTGTGTGGAGTTTTGGTTCTGTTAGAAGTCCACCTGCTTGGAAATTTATTGGCAAGATCTTATTACAATTGCTTCTGGTATTTTCTCTCCAAAATAAGTCCTCCCTGTCCTTCCCTGCTCAGCTGAAGTTACATCATTCCCATAAAGTCTTCCCTTTTCATTTTGACTTTCTTTTTTGAATTATTACAGCTTCAACTGTGCTATCATCTGGCACTTGGCATAAATGTTTGTAGTACTGTTAATCTGTTTTTTTGGTTAATGAATGAAAGAAAAAAGCATTTAAGGGTTTATCACATCAGACATTGTGCTAAGATCTAGGGATATAAATGCAACCAAATGAGATAATCTCTGTCCTCGGGGAGCTTATATTATCTTTTGGAGGGGGTTATTTTTTATTTTTTAATAATAGTTTTTTATTTTCAAAATATATACAAAGATACTTTTTGGCATTCATCCTTGTAAAATCTTATATTCCAAATTTTTCTACCTTCCTCTCCCCCACCTCCCCTAGATAGCAAATAATACAATGTATGTTAAACATGTGCAGTTCTTCTATACATATTTCCACATTAGTCATGCTACATAAGAAAAATCAGATCAAAAAGGAAAAAAAAATGAGAAATAAAATAAACTGCAAGCAAACAACAACGAAAAGAATGAAAATGCTATGTTGTGAACCACACAGTTCCCACAGACCTCTCTCTGGTATGTAGATGGCTCTCTTTATCACAAGATCATTGAAACTGCTCTGAATCATCTCATTGTTGGAAAGAGCCACATCCATCAGAATTGATCAATGTATGATCTTGTTGTTGCCATATACAATAGTTTCCTGGTTCTGCTCATTTTACTCAGCATCAGTTCATGCAAGTCTCTCCAGGCCTCTCTGAAATCATGCTGCTGGTAGTTTCTTACAAAACAATATTATTCCATGACATTCATGTACCATAATTTATTCAGCCATTCTCCAATTGATGGGCATCCATTCAGTTTCCAGTTCTTTGCCACTATAAAAACTCCTGCTACAAATGTTTTTGCACATGTGGATCCCTTTCCCTCTAAGATCTCTTTGAGATATAGGCCCAGTAGAGGCACTGTTGAATCAAAGGGTATGCAGTTTGATAGCCCTTGGGGCATAGTTTCAAATTGCTCAAGGAGTTTATATTCTAAAAAAGTAAAATGGCATATATAATAGAGCAAGAGTTGGAAAGAGGGAGCCATGGCAAATGGGGTAGCATGGCTTGGAGATGGCCATAAAATGATATGAGGTATAGGACCATGTAAGATAAGGTAAAAGATCATGAATCAGAACCCAGAGTGTTAGGGTGCAAATTTTAATTTCTGGTGGGAAAGATTGAAAAGAAGGCTAAAACTGCTTGGAGATAGCTAGGAACTGGCATGGTGTACCTGAGACCCACTATTTTATTCATATGTCTTATTTTCCTTCTTATAAATGCATAGACACAAGAACTACCTCTTATACCCTTGTTGACCCACAGCCTATCACAGGGCATTGCATACAAATCCAGGGCAATTTATAAACTATAGATAAGAGAACAGCAATGACCACTCTTAGATCTGAAACACTTTAAGGTTTACAAAATGCGTTCCTTATAACAACTCTGTGAAGGAGGCAGTACAAGAATTATTATCCCCATTTTAAGAATGAATTTATTTCTAAGGTTAAGGGACTTGCTCAGGCTCACAAGTAACTGGAAATTGAATCTAGCCTCTCTCCTGGTTCCAAATCCAGAGCACTTTCCACTTGTTGGAGATGACAGTAACAGGCTGACCATGAAGCCTATGGCAGAACTTTGCCACATCCAACACCTATCTAGTGACCAAAGGAAGGCATTTTCCTGATTTAACAAATATCCTCCACATAGCTTTTTGTTCCACTTTTGAAAAGCTGACTCATGGTATTCTCTAAATGGCAGCAGATGGCATAAATAAAGCTCCCTCTTCTCAGATAATGATCCTGAATTAGCCAGAGCAAAATACCCAAGAGAAAGCAAATGGTATAGGAAAGTCTAACAATGCATTTAGGTAAATTTTGGGGGATGGAATGAGCTGTTTTGTACTTGCATAGTTGAAGAGAGGTTATCTATAGCTAAAATCCTACGGGGCTCTAGGTTGGGGGTGGGCAGACCATTATCAAAATGTTTGTTTCCTGCTGATGAGATAAGAAAAAACTGACAATAGTTGGGGATTTCTTCAAAGGCTCCTTTCTTGCTTCTACTCATCTTATTTGATCTAAGTGCCCTTGGAAGTTAACCATTAGGGCTTCAGGGTCCAGTTTCAGGGACCCCTTAGTGATTATCTCAGGCCTACCTTCTCACTAGATCACTATATTTAATGCTTCACTTTCTCCTCTCACTAGAAGTTGAAACAAGATATTCTAGATGGGTTGGAGACAGCAGAAACAACACTGGTCTTAAGAGTCAGATTTCTTGGGTTTGAATTCCAGCTCTGACATTTACTAGCCATATAACCCTAAACAAGTCACTTCCTTGAGGCTTCAGGTTTTTTAATCTCTAAAATGGGGCTAATTAAACCTGTACTGCCTCATTTACTTGACTGAGAGATAAGTACTTCATAAACTATAAATATCTATAGAAATGATTGATCTTTATGTTATAATTTTTATTATTGTTATAACTATAATATTATTATTAACTTCTTTGAGCCTTAGTTTCTACACATCTGAGGGTATTAATAATCATGGCACTGTCCATCATCTTCCAAGGGTTGTTGTGAAGAAAATGCTTTCTCAACTTAAAGCAAAGATGAGGAGGAAAAGGAAGAGAATGAAGACTTCTAGTCATAATAGTCACTGCCTTGAGCAGACGCCAAGGATGCCCCCAGTCGGGTGGCTAGCCCAGGCTGACTCACAGTGCTGGTGGCCTCAGACTGCTCTTGCTTGGTTTCTGAAGATGATTTTGGCACAATGACATTTTCAATGCGAAAATCCCAGTTAGATTCAGTTCATGGTTCAGTTGCAGGGTATTAAGGGTAAAGGAAAGTGGAGAGGGATTGTGGCCATGCCCTTTGGACTGAGAAGCCAACTGATCCTCAGTTTTTCCTTATGCATAATGAAGGAGTTGTACCAAATGACCTTTTAAGGTTCTTCCTAACTCCAAATCCGTAATTTAATGACTCTTTTCGATTTAAACAAGTTTATATCCCCCTTTTCCTTGATTTAGAGCCATGGAAACCTTTTGCTCTGCTCCTTAATGCTGAACTCGTATAATGGAAACAGATTAGTGGATCTGGGATCAGTAATTATGATCTGATTCTGACACATAGGAGCTGTGTTACCATGTTCAAGTTACTTTTCTTTGAACACCAGTTTCCTCTTATATAAAATGGGGATAATAAATCTTATGTTAGTTACTTCAAAGAATGGTGCAAGGAAGTTACTTTGCAAATTTTAAAGTCCTAGGTCATTAAGTTTTTATTCTTCTTCTAATTATTGTTATTTTTCCCTGCTCTGTTCTATTGATCTAGATAATAGGAAATGAAAGTTGATATAAATATTTTTGTCCATTATAATAACAACAATGCTGTATGGTTAGAGGGGAAATTTCCAGTTGGAAAAGGAGGAATCTCAGGAACATTCCCAGAAGCAGCACTAACCAGAATAGGCAGATGGGTATACCTGTCTTTTGCAGCCGGAAAAGCCAAACATCCCCTGCTTCTCTTCAATCCTTTTTATTTGTATTTATTCATTTTGCTTAAGCAAAAGGGCCATTCTTTGCCTCATTTCTTTCTTACCTAGCCTTAATCACTGATTGGACTGTTGTCTCAATGAAAGTGAGACCTGTTGAAGACCTTAGCTTAAAAAGGCCAAGTTCTCTCACTGCCTGCACGACCATCTCTAGTCACCCTGATCTCTATCTGACCATTGGAACCAGATGCTCTGGAGGGGAAAGTGAGGCAGGTGACTTTGCACAGTCCTCCCTCCTTCAAATCCAATTGACACGCCTATATGGCATCCCCTCCCTGATATCAGGGTCTTCTTTAAGAATTAAGAACAAACAACATCAGCAATGCAATGCTCTTTCTGTCCTTAAATATCCCATAGGACTTTGTCTAGATACTTTTGTACCCTCCTCATACTTTCTCTTTATCACAATTAATGATGTCCTTATCTTTCCTCCTCATTTTAGATTTTTTTTATAAAGCTTTTTATTTGCAAAACATATGAGTGACCTTTCAACATTGACCTTTGCAAAAAAACTTTTTTTTTCCAAAGCTTTTCCTTTCCCTCCCCCCAACCCCCACCCCTAGATGACAGGTAATCTAATACATGCTAGATAGGATAAATTATATGACAAATACAATACATGTATACATATCTATACAGTTATCTTACTGCACAAGAAACATCAGATCTAGAAAGAGAAGAAGAAAAAAACAACCTAAGAAGGAAAACAGAATGCATGGAAATATTCACAGAAAGCGTTAAAATGCTGTGTTGTGGTTCACTCTCAGTTCCCACAGGCCTCTCTCTGGATGTATATGACTATCTTCATC
>JAJPUD010006021.1:128953-140710 GCA_023553655.1 Myrmecobius fasciatus | reverse complement strand
TTTTTTTTTTTTTGCTTTTTTTGCTGAGGCAATTGGGGTTAAGTGACTTGCCCAGGGTCACACAGCTAGGGAATGTTAAGTGTCTGAGATCAGATTTGAACTCAGGTCTTCCTGACTTCAGGGCTGGTGCTCTATCCACTGCGCCACCTAGCTGCCCCCTCTACAGCATTTTTGAAAGAGAAATAATGACACACAGGATCTTTTCTCATACCTTATCCTTGACAATGGCTGGTGGCTGCTTCAAAACCTCCTTTACTGTTTGAATAACAGTTTCAGTTCTCATGACACTAATTGAGCGAACCAATTCAACTAGTAAAAGCTGTTCTTCACTGGCTGCAGGAATGACCTGAAAAGGATAACACGACACTAATTTTATACTATGAACTGTCTGAGATCAGAGATCCTCCCCCACAGATTATTCCAATGCTCTATACATAGTCCAGGGGGTGCTTAAGGCATTGTAACTATTGGATCAATCTGGCCTTCCCCATGTGAATCAGGATTATCCAGTCCCTTATTCTCTTCTTCACCCCCTTTACCTCCTTGCAAAACTCCTAATTTCCTCTCAACTGTACAAAGATGACAAATGACTTTCCTACTTCCAATTTCTCCCAATTAGAAGACTCTTTCACTTCAATTTTCTCATACTATATTTATGTGTGTACATGTGGCAATCTCCTATCAATATATAAATACCTTGAGGGCAAGAACAGCTTTGTTTTGTTTATATTTTTGTGTTTCCAGTTCCCAGAAGGTGCCTAGCAAACGGTAAATGTTTGTTGATATAAACTGAATACTATCCAATTTTTAGTTCTATTACATTCTCATCAGATGTAGAAAGATGACACCATGAACAGAAAAAAATTCACTATGAATTTTTTATTAATTAAAAAAACACAACAAGAATCAGTATATGTTGTTATTATTATTATTATTATTATTATTGCTGAGGCAATTGGGGTTAAGTGACTTGCCCAGGATCACACAGCTAGAAAGTGTTAAGTCTCTGAGGCCAGATTTGATTCCTCCTGATTTCAGAGCTGGTGCTCTATCCACTGCACTACCTAGTGGCCCCATCAGTATATGTTATATATGAAATCAGTAGAAAATAATAAAACACATGTTTGGATATGTGATAATAAATAGTTTTAACAGTCCCAATTAATATATATACTATAGTCAAAAGAAATGGGCTAATTATGACAGGCTCTCTCAAGGTACTTCGATAAAAAGGAGGAGGAAAAAAACAAAACAAAAAAACCTGGTTCTCAGAAAATGAATAAAAGCCTTTGTTAACACTTCTTTTCCATACATTGCCCAATTCAGATAAATGTTTAAATATAAAACCAAACTAGTTTCCATAACAATGCAAAGAGGTCAGTTATACCTGATATATTTATTATAATTCTGTTCAAGCAATCAACTTAGTAAAATAAATCAGTGTCCCAAAATTTCTATTATTATTGTTTTCTTTAACATTTAATTACTCCAGAATTAAAAAAGCAAATTAAAGATGATTTAACTTTATTCAGTAGCTGCACCCTACTTAAATTTGATTGAAAAATGAGGTAAAAATTCAATAAAAACTTTTGACAAAGTACAACACCCAACCCTATTAAAAACAGTAGAAAGCATAGGAATAAATGGGAGTTTTCCTTAAAATGATAAGCAGCATCTATATAAAAATCATCAGCAAGCATTATTTGTAATGGGAAGAACCTAGTTAAAGATCAGGGATGAAACAAGGATGTCCATTATCACCACTAAAATTCAATATTATACTATAAATGTTGGCTTTAGCAATAAGAAAAAAAAAGAAATTAAAAGAATTAAAGTAAGCAATGAGATAAAACAATTTCTTTTTGCAGATGATATGATGGTATACTTAGAGAATCCTTGACAATCTTTTAAAAACTTCCTTGAAACAACTGACAGCTATAACAAAGTTTCAGGATACACAATAAACCCAAACAAACCATCACCATTTCTATATGTTACTAATGAAGTCCAGCAGTAATGAGACAGAAAGAGAAATTCTATTTAAAATAACTGTAGACAAAATAAAATATTTGGGTGTCAAGACAAACTCAGGAACTATATGAACACAATTACAAAACACTTTTCAGACAAATTGAAGTCAGGTGGCAAAATATCAATTGCTGATATAACATAATGTAATTGCTAATATAATAAAAATGACAATGTTACCTAAATTAGTCTATTTGTTCAGTGCCATAGCAATCCAACTCCAAAAGAAGTATTTTATAGAGCTAGAAAAAAATAACAAAATTCATCTGGAAGAACAAAAAACCAAGAATATTAAGGGAATTAATGGAAAAAAAAATACAAAGGATGGTGACCTAGCAGTACAGAGCTAAAACTCTATTACAAAGCAGCAGTAATCAAAGTCATATGGGACTGGCTAAGAAACAGAGTGGTGGATCAGTGGAATAGGTTAGATACACATGACACAATAATTAATAACTATAGTAATTTAATGTTTGGTAAATCCCCAAACTCCAACTTCTGGGATAAGAACTATTTTACAAAAATTGCTGGGGAAACTATATGTCAGAAACTCAGCATAGACCTACATCTCACACTTCATACCAAAAAAAGTCAAAATGGGTACATGATTCAGACATAAAGGGGATACTATAACCAATTAGGAAAGCAAGAAATAGTTTACCTATCAGATCTTTGAAGAAGGGAGAAATTTATGGCCAAAGAAGAACTAGAGAACACTGAAATGCAAAATGGACAATTCTGATTACATTAAATTAAAAAGTGTTTGCACAAACAAAATCAACACAAACAAGATTAAAAGGGAATCACAAAGCTGGGGAAAGATTTTTATATCCAAGATTTCTGATAAAGGCTTCATTTCTAAAATACAAAGGATTGACTCAAATTTATAAAAATTCTCCAATTAATAAATGGTCTAAGGATATGAACAGACAATTTTCAGTTGAAGAAATTAAAGCCATTTCTAGTCTTTTGAAAAAATGCTCTTAATCACTATTAATTAGATAAATGCAAATTAAGACAACTCTGAGGTACCAGTTCACACCTCTCAACTTGGCTAAGATGATAATGATAAATGTTGGATGGGATGTGGGAAAACTGGAACACTAATGCATTGTTGGTAGAGTTGTGATGGAAAACAATTTGGAACTATACTCAACAGACTATCAAACTATGTATACCCTTTGATCCATCAGTATTTCTACTGGGCTTGTATCCTAAAGAAATCATAAAAGAGAGAAAAGAACCCACATGTGCAAATAGGCCATATTTGTAGCAGCTCTTTTTGTAAGTGGGAAAAAAGTGGAAACTGAACGGATGCCCATCAGTTGAGGAATGGCTCAATAAGTTATGGTATATGAAAATAATGGAATATTATTATTCTGTAAAAAATAATCAATAAGATGACTTCAGAAAGGCCTGGAAAGTAGAGAGAACATTGTACACAACAACAAAATTATGTGATAATCAATTATGATGGACTTGGTTTTTTTCAACAATGAGGTGCTGCAGGCCAATTCTAATAGACTTGTGATGGAGAGAGCCATCTGCATCCACAGAGAGGACTGTGGGGACTGAACATGGATCATAACATCGTGTTTTTATCTGTTGTTTGCTTGCTTGTTTTTTTCTTTCATTTTTTCCCTCTCTTTTTGATCTAATTTTTCTTGTGCAGCATGATAAATGTGGACATATATTTGGAAGAACTGCGCATGTTTAACCAACCTATATTAGATTACCTGCTGTCTAGGGGAAGGGGGAGGGAGAAAAATATGGAACACAAGGTTTTGCATGGGTGAATTTTGAAAATTATCTTTGCATGTATTTTGAAAAATAAAAAGCTATTATTGAAAAAAGTAATAAAAAATACCTTTCAGGTTAAAAAAAAAAAAGAAATCAAGAAACCCAATTTAAGCAAAACAGTCACATCTGTCAGGTGTGCAATACTTTCCACCTGTAGTCTATCACCTCTCAAATGAGAGGCACTTCTTTTTCTTGTCCTAAGTAAACTTCAAATTTTATATCCAAAACTTTTCCCAGAAAATAAGGTGAAAAATCATTATTTCAAAAACATAAAAAAAGACTTAAATTACTAATAGCATCTAGCAGAAAACTAAGTACATAGCAGAAGTTCTAGATATGTACTTACAATATGAACAAACTACTTAAAGCCAAAAAGGAGTTAAATATATATACCTTTGTCCTAGAAGTGGTTTTGTTTTGTCTTCTTTCATTCCATACAAATGCAATGGCAGCCATGAAGTGCACCCCATGATTCATTGAGATTGGGCCCAACAGTTCAAGAATCTGCTGCCTCAAATTCTGAAATAATTTAAGCAAATGACAAGTAAAACTTTATATAAAATGAGATAATATAACAAATAACTATGTCTACTGAAGATTATAAAATAACTACTAATAAAAAAAGAACTATAGTTTAAAAAAAAATAAGCCAATCAAAAGCCAAAATATTACATCTAATGGGATATCCAAAAGCTAAGAGAAAAAAATATCATCTATCAAAGACTTTTAAAAGGGAATTGACATTTTTGAACAAAGTAATTTTCAATCAGGGAATACTCCACAAAGGAATTTTTGAAAATTGTAGTTTACCCAGTGTGTCTCAAAATTAGGTTCAGAGGTTATTATAGTACTCTTTAGGAAGAAATAGCTAAGATTCATCCCTCTCCCCTCATTCCTGGGGCTCCATGTACTTTTCCACTTCCTCAGTATATATTATATTATATGTGAATATAATAGAATATAGTAATTAGAATGGAGAAGAGAAAAATTAAGCAATGATAACTTTAACATGAATTTCCTAACCTTTGTGGAACCAAGATTAATAGTAGTAACAGATGCAGCTGCAGCAATAGTTGTTTTTTCTGAAGAGTCGGCCTGATGCAGGATGCTCCAAAGCAGTGTCACAGAGGACATAATCATGTGAAGGATGGAGAGAATCCCACTTCGTGCCTCAAATAGGTGCTTCTGGTCAACATTCACCAATAGCTAAAAGAAAAAAAGAAACATGAATACCTGACTAAACTTAAATGTGGATCATTAATGTTATCTGTTGAACCCACCTTACCTGATGATACTGTGTGGAGGGATCCAATAAACAGTAGTGGATGATAGTTGTAATACCTTCTAGAAGAGTAAGTATCATATCTGGCGGAATAATTGATGCCATCCAAAGAGGCCTAAAATACAGTGTGTTCATTTGATTAAAGAAATCTATTAAATCGATATATTAGTAAGATATACAAACATATTTATTATCTACTCAATTAGATATAGTAATTTTCCAATAATTAGTGAGTGACAGAAGAAATTAAATGGTTTGGTCAAGTTTCCTATAAATTTTTTATGGAGCTCTAGCTGGAGTAAGCTAGCTCCATTTTTGGTTAGTTTCACAGACATAAGAGTAGTTTGAGCTTAAAATCAGTGATCAGGAGATCGAGAATACAAGTCAAATGCATAATCAAATCTTTGATTAGCCTACAAAAGGTAAGAAAAGAAAAAACAAATATCTTCTGAATTTACCATATTTACAAAATGAAACAACATTCACACAAGTGACTGGTTACAGAGAGCAAAGTTCTGCTAGAAATGCTGTATTTATTTGAATATAGATTATACTTCTAATATGTCTTGGTTGGGGGAAAGACACAAACATAAATCTTTGGAAGAAAAAATATAGGTTCCCACAAAACAGAATTACATGAAGTTATTGTATTAAAATTATCGAAGATTTTAAAAAATTCTTCCAAATTAAAGTTATATTCATTTTTATTATCACTGATCTCTTCTGAGTTTACTATCATTCCTTTCTTCCTGACCTTCTCCCATCATTTTCATTATAGTCTACTGTATTAAAAGACAGCATAGTTTGAAGTCAATAGCAATTTCAGTGGACACCTTTCCCAGTTTCAAAAACTACTCAGATATACTAAGATTCCCTTTAGTTCCCAAGATCTCATCTTCCATTACAACTTCTCCAATTCTAATAATTGTTTTATACAAGCCAGTTTGGAAGAGAAAGAAAAACATGCTATATTCATACAAATATAATATTCCTGAACTATTTAACAACTTCTCCTTCTCTCCAGAAATGAATATTCACTATATTCTAGTGCACTCCAATTTGGTGGCCAAAATAACTTGTGATTGGCTCTTTGGAAATCAAGCATTTTTTTTTTTAATATAAGTAATTAAAGCACAATAAAAATAAAAACCAATACCACTTGCCTACTGTCAGATAGTCCTGTTTCATATTTGTATTGAAGAATTAGATTATCCAAATTTCTGCAAAGCTGAAGTGTCACAGAAACAACCACTCTCTGTAGAATTTTTCCCATATAAGGCAGAGTAGATGTGATTAAGCCGATCCACTGGGGATGCATCTTACATGCACAGTGCTGATGTAAAGCTCTTATCACTGCACATAGGAACATGCCTTGACACGTGATTGGCTGGGCATGCAAATACTGAAGAGAAGTCATTGGCTGGTGTGGGTTGATGTGTTCTAAGTCAGTTACCACGAATTCAAAACCTGTTTCATTCTCCTCAGAAACAGTCATTACATGATGCTCTAAAACAATCAGCCTCTGAAGTACCTTTAAAAGTTGAGACTGTAGAGTGCTGCCATTGTCCAATTCATCCTCTGAGAAGTTAATAAGGCTATCCTCTGAGAAACCTTCCTCAATGGCTACAATGTTTTTACCTGACATCTTTTCACTATGCCATTTTTGTGCACTGAAGATAGAGGATAATAAACAATGAAGAATAACCTTTTGAACCTTGCACTTGGACAACATATCAGAAATAAAGCTAGGGAAGCCCTTTGCTGAGCTTTCTATAACCTTGGCTAGCTCAGTAAAGAGAAGTGTTAAAATTTCAATGCTCATCATCTGCATATTGCGATTGCCTATTAAGTCTTGTGGTGTGACCTTCACATGAGTTGGATAATGGCTACGCATGTAATACAAGCAAAGAGAAATAAGAATTTCTATGTACATGGAACTCCGAAAGTTATGGTTAGAATCCACAGGAATATGACTATAAAAGTCTTTACCCATAACAGAAATTCGATGTCTGGCCAAAAGATTCTGAAGCAAAGAAAGTTGGGGAGTATATACATTATTGACACTAGTGGTGGAAATGGCATTTACAAAAGCAATAGGATTAGTTTTCAAGATAGCTTTGATAGCAGAAAAAGCATACAATGTTCTTGAAGAATCATATAACTGCAGATACAGTAATACGTGCTGATATAACGGGTGAATGTTGAAGTTGGGAGATTTTCGTGTTCCTGGAGATCCCATATCACTCTCGATTTCAGAAATTTCACCTTCTCCACAGCTATACCAGTTTTCTAAGTCCAGACCATCACTAAAGAATATACTGGTTTGCTTAAGCTTATCATTTTGAGCTTTTTTCTTATCATCATCCTTCTTTTTGGCAAGTTTTACTTTGGGTTTTGCTCCAGGCTGCTTTCCTGACTCCTTGACAATTGTTTCCTTTTCTGAGACTTTGTCTGGCAATTTTTCTTTGAAGCTGAATTGAATGCTACTATGACTTCGCTGTCTAGACTTTGCTTCTGCTGAATTGCTACAAGGTTCATGAAGTGTCTGGTGTGTTACAGAAATGCAAGGTGAGGAGCTGTTCCTAGAGATTCCATTAGAAGAAGCTTCCAGCCCCGCCTCAGCAGACAGAGATAAAAACTGACAACCTTCATTGCTAAGCAAACTGTTCTGGCTATGCTGAATGATTTGATCTTCATTCTTAATCACCTCATCACATGGATCTACAGTACTGAATTTGGGTGTGATATCATCTGTCTGAAGTTGATGTTTAACTGATTCAGATTCTTCTTCAAGGCCACTTACAACTTTACATATGAGGTCAAAAACTACCTGCTGCACGATATCATCTGCCGAATCTTCCTTTGGGCTCTGAGAATTATCTGAGGCATTCATGTTTTCAGTTTCCACATCATAGCTCAAGTTATCTCCACCTGAAGACTGGGAGCAACCTGAATCTGAACTTTGAAGTATTTCTATCTGTTGATCTGGAAGGTCGAAATCGGATACAACCATTGGTATTGTCTCACTACTAGTACTTAAAAGAGAAAGCCTGTCACTTAATGGATTGACTGTAAGACTAAAGTTCTCCATTTCATCCATCACAAGCTGTTTCTCACTGCTTTCTTTAGTTGTAATGAGTTGAACTTGATTTGTAGGCATATGGGAAAATGCTTTAAAAGAAGAAAAAATAAGATGTATTAGAATATTTTGCAAAATACTTTTTTACCCCTGAAATTGTCATCATATGTGAGATTTTACAAGAAACTGACTTAATTATTGAACTATTTAGGTCTTTTCAAATTAATTACACTGTATTTGTATCATACTTATATAAGTAATATACACATACATAGAAATATGCATATATAATGTAATGAGCACAAAGGGAAGTGGACAAAAGTTTAGATTTTGTTCACAAAGATTTCCTATCCCTTCTATTGAAGCCCAGAAATTCAAGGTATTTGTAACGGCTCAACAGAATGTATGCAAAATATGTATAGGACATTATATATCACTTGCAGAAGACCATTCAAGTTATAATACATAGTTATTATATAATAAGAATGATCAGCGATTATGCTTCTGGCCAAAATCCTGAAGTTAAAATTTCCAATTTGTATCTATGAAGAATTATAAGGTTTGATAACAGATTCTTTTTCACAGCTAAACATTATTCTTAATGTTTAACTTCTAACTGATTTATTTATCAGAAAAGCCCTCAATTCTTCAAAGAAGCAGTCTGCCCTGATGAATGAGGTAACCTTCTGATCATGATTCCCCTAATCAACAAAAATAAAGGATAAATAGACAAGTTTGATGTAAAATTTACAAGTACATCTGGGAAAAGAATCCACTGATACAAAAAATGATTCTAATAAGGCTAAGTTTCTGATGAAGTGTTTTCAACTTATATGAATACATCTTTTATTAATTAATGATTAGCATTAAGGATGAAATTTTTTTGTATTTTATTTACCATCATTGCAGGAAAAATTTTGCATAAAATGCTTGTCATTTTCCTCCTCCGTATAACAGGGCACTTTATTCCAATAACGCTCTGCCTGTACCCGTTGCACTGACACTCTCTGAGTTTTAGGATGAAGCAGGAGCAGCAGCAATGGCTCTAGAACTCTTGCAATGTCATGTCTTTGGAGCACTTGATTCAACCATGCTTGTCCCACAGAACTAGTGGAACCATCCAGGCTATTAAGGCTATCTAACATGATGAACAGTGATCTAGCATGAAATAATATCAAAATAGAAAAGCAAAGAATCATTATTTTTCATTCTTCTTCTGAGTGAACTATATAAAGTGATCATATTCTAAAATGACGGGCACCTAAAATGTATCTTATGATGTAGAAGGATTATTGATAGCTTTAAGTACTATATTTAGAGTTGGAAAGAGTATGTGAAACTATAGATGAGGAGACCTGGGATCCAGGAGAGAAGAGGTTTGGTTAGGGGAACACAGGCAGCTGGGATTTAAGCCAATGTCTTTTGACTAAATTTATTGTACTTTCTCCCATACCTTGCTACTTACCTCTCTTTAATAAGCAGATTAATTAATTTGCCTGAATTTTCTTCCTTCAGTCTGAATTGTGTCAAAATACAGAGAAAACTGTCGCCACCACTACCACAGAGAGCGACACTTTTAAAGCAAAAGGGACATAGTCCAAAAAATTTCAGGGATAGAAACAGGGCCAAAGTGAGCAGACTATAAAATGGGGCTCAAGCAATAATGAGAAACTGAATTCCTGCTCCTATTTAGATGCTCATTTTCTAAATCTGAACACATTTTTGGAGGATGTTGCAGGAATATTTGTATGCCTGTTTTCTGGCTTGTGGATCAGCTAACAAGAATCCAGGATTAATACACTACTCCCACACATGTATTAAAAACCACTCTAAAAGGCTGCTTAGCAAGACTGAAAACTTTCTAGTTTCTGTCAAAGTAGTTTGAGACTTCAAGCCCTATGCCAACAAAAAAATCAGGAATGTATGCAGAAAAAAGTGCTTTATTATCTCTATGCTTCAAAAGGTTTATTCCAGAACTGTAAGGAGAAAATCAGGAAAGAAGCAACATGCCTTGACTGAAAGAGCAAAGAACTTAGAGGCCCTGGGTTTGAATGCAAAGAATCTCTAAGAATCCTTCCAACTCTAAACACATAGGTAAAATAATGTATTTAAAATGTAAAAACAAAACAAAACAAAACAAAAAACCCAGAAAAACTAATTGTATTTAAAAGGTAACTTAACATACTTTTATAAAAGTGGATAATTACTTCATAAACATATTTTTCAAAGGAAGACAGTGTTAAGATAGAACAGAAATGATTATACAATAGATATGATAACCAACCTGTCAAAGGAACGGGCAAAAGATGATGATTTATTTATATGAAGGTCCCTAGTTAGATGCCAAAGTACTGCAAACTTTGCATGTGCTTCCATTCTTATTTTCTGTAGAAAAACATAAAAGTTTAGCTAATTTATTTATTTTTCTTTGAAGACAGCAACTAAGGGGCAGCTAGATGGTACAGAGGATAAAGTACCAGCCCTGAAGTCAGGAGGACCTGAGTTCAAAAGTGTTCTTAGACACTTAACACTTCCTAGCTGTGTGACCCTGCACTTAACCCCAATTGCCTCCGCAAAAAAAGTAAAAAAAAAAAAAAAAGACAACTATTTTAGAAAAAAGCAAATTTTAATATAAGGTAGGTGATGTATCTCTACACATCACTTACCTTATATGAAAATATAAAAACAAATTGGATGATCAACTCTAACTAGTTTACAGCAAATTATATTTATGTTTTAGATTATATTTTACAAATCACAGGAGCCTGAAGGCATCAATGTACTTCACGAAGTATCATGATTGCAGTAGATAACTTTTATAAAATGAAAGGATCTAGTTTTATAATGTAAAATTAATATTTTCTTATCAGTTTTATATAGTTTTGGGGAATAATCATAATACGCACCCTGAAATGATTTATTAGTAGTAAAAAATAATAGTTAATCTTTATGTAGAGCTTACTATGTGCTATGGGCTGTGATAAGTACTTTGTAATTAGCATATTGTTTGATCCTCACAAAATCCCTGGAAAGAGGGAAGCAATAAATTGGGAAATCATCTTTACATTTAAGGGTTCTGATAAAGGTCTCATCTCTAAAATATACAGAGAATTGTCTCATATTTATAAAAATTCAAGCCATTCTCCAATCAATAAATGGTCAAAGGATATGAACAGACAATTTTCAGAGGATGAAATTAAAACTATTTATAGTCATATGAAAAGGTGCTCCAAATAACTATTGATCAGAGAAATGCAAATCAAGACAACCCTGAGATACCACTTCACACCTGTCAGATTGGCTAAAATGACAGGAAAAGTTAATGATGAATGTTGGAGGGGTTGTGGGAGGGCTGGGACACTGATGCATTGTTGGTGGAGCTGTGAACGGATACAGCCATTCTGGAGAACAATTTGGAGCTATGCTCAAAAAGTTATCAAACTGTGCATACCCTTTGACCCAGCAGCATTTCTATTGGGCTTATATCCCAAAGAAATCATAAAGGAAGGAAAAGGCCCCACATGTGCAAGAATGTTTGTGGCAGCCCTTTTTGTAGTGGCTAGAAACT
>JAJPUD010006021.1:59634-123953 GCA_023553655.1 Myrmecobius fasciatus | reverse complement strand
TAATGAATAGAGCTTCACAAGAGCAAAATGGACTGCCTCTGGGAAGAATGATTAAAGTGATCTGAGAAATCAGGTCTTCTTGACTCCATGGAGGTTATGTACTCAATTACATTTCATTTCTGCTGAAAAAATTTTTTTATATTATAGTCACATGGTAACAAATCACTTAAATTATTCAGATTTAAGCAAAAGTATTCAGGTAAAAATAGATAATATTTAAAGTTAAAATAAAGTCTTTCCCAATTTGTGTCCAAAGAAGAACTGGAACTCTTAATTGAACACCAGATAGATAATTTTGATTATATTAAGTTAAAAAGTTTTTGTACAAACAAAACTAATGCAGACAAGATTAGGAGGGAAGCAATAAATTGGGAAATCATCTTTACATTTAAGGGTTCTGACAAAGGTCTCATCCCTAAGATATATAGAGAATTGTCTCATATTTATAAGAATTCAAGCCATTCTCCAATTGATAAATGGTCAAAGGATATGAACACACAATTTTCAGATGATGAAATTAAAACTATTTCCAGTCATATGAAAAGGTGCTCCAAATCATTATTGATCAGAGAAATGCAAATTAAGACAACTCTGAGATACCTCTACACACCTGTCAGATTGGCTAAGATGACAGGAAAAGATAATGATGAATGTGGAGGGGATGTGGGAAAACTGGGACACTGATACATTGTTAGTGGAACTGTGAAAGGATCCAACTATTCTGGAGAGCAATTTGGAACTATGCTCAAAAAGTTATCAAACTGTGCATACCCTTTGACTCAGCAGTGTTTCTATTGCGCCTATATCCCAAATAGATCTTAAAGGAAAGAAAGGGACCCCCATGTGCAAAAATGTTTGTGGCAACCCTTTCTGTAGTGGCTAGAAACTGGAAACTGAATGGATGCCCATCAGTTGGAGAATGGCTGAATAAGTTATGGTATATGAATGTTATGGAATATTATTGCTCTGTAAGAAACGACCAGCAGGATGATTTCAGAGAGGCCTGGAGAGACTTGCATGAACTGATGCTGAGTGAAATGAGCAGAATCAGGAGATCATTATACATGGCAACAACAAGACTATATAATGATCGATTCTGATGGACATGGATCTCTTCAACAATGAGATGTTTCAAACCAGTTCCAGTTGTTCAGTGATGAAGAAAGCCATATACACCCAGGGAGAGCCCTATGGGATCTGAGGGTGGACAACAAAATAGCATTTTCATGCTTTCTATTGATATATGCTTGCATTATGTTTTCCTTCTCAGAATTTTTTTTCTTATAGATCAAATTTTTCTTGTATAGCAAGATAACTGTATAAATATGTATACACATATTTGATTTGTCAAGTATTTTAACATAATTAACATGTATTAGACTTACTGCCATCTAGGGGAGGGGGTGGGAGGAAGGAGGGAAAAATTTGTAACAGAAAGCTTTGCAAGGGTCAATGATGAAAAATTTACCCATGCATATATGCAAATAAAAAGCTTTAATTAAAATAAATAAATAAAATAAAGTCTTTCCCAAAGAAAAAACCCCAATGAATATTAAATATAAATACATTTAAAATACACCTAATAGAAACTACCCCATTCTTGCCTGCTATACTCCACCTAAGCCCATAATTATATGCAGTAATTTCTAATATCCTAATCTTTGGAGTACAGATATCTTTTTTGTGCAAATTACTCATGACAGAGACTAGAAGCTACTCATATAATAGCAGACCATTAAAATAAATTTTCATGAGTATTCAAGAATTTCCATGAAGACAACAACCAAATAATATTAAGGTGAAATATAAATGCTTGTCCTTTAAAGTAGATTTTCTAATTATTTTTAGTATTTTGTAATCTTCTGAAAACTAAAAATGTCTTTAACAGTCGAATCTCTAAACAAGTAAAAAAATATATTGGGAAAAATATCTTGCTTTTAAATTGACTTTTAAGCAGTTAAAAAAAGGGGGGGGGAATCTTTCATTTCATGTTCACACTTTATATGAAGGGATAGCAGAACTGTTTATTACATTATCATCTCAATCTGAAGAAATCAAAGAAAGCAGTGTCCAAAAAAGAAGTAGTGTTGCTGTTTGTGCTGCTTCTTTTTTTAATTTTTAAAAAATTGACTTATTTCTCTATCAGTGATATGTCCACCAGAGGGAAAAAAACAACTTGTCAACTAGAACATCTGACTTATTCTACTTTCCCAGGAAACATGCTATGGGCTTTTCTGTCATTTAGAAGAGTTTTAGGGTTTCCTCTCATACTTTTAAGTTTCCAAATCGCTACTGAGTGCCACAGCTATAAAGTGTATTTTCGATAATAGCTGGCTGGCTGTTAGGTTGAATTCTGCCTATGATTTACAAGATATGTAAAAACATAACCATTTATATTTTATAAATTCAAAATGTAAAAAAAAAATTGACTATAGATTTAGAATACAATAAGTCATTTGCCTCTGGATGACATATTTATATACAGTCTTTAAAAGAAAACAAGAATATTTTAATTTCTATCAATCACAACAATGAGTTTCCACTTTCTCTTCAGAGAAGAAAATTAAGTTTTCAATATGTGTGCATGTGTATCAGAATTGCTGCAAACAATTTCTAATTTTTCCCTCTTAATAAATCAATAATATTAACAGAAACATATATGTTCATATCTAACCATTAGGCTGTTACAGAATTAAAAAGTCAAGGGCAGGCACTACTGCATTCTTGTCTCCAGGGGCTAGCAGAGTACCTTGTTTAATATAAGTTTATAGAATTTATACATAAAATATAATATTACATAAGTATATATGCATATTTATATTATATATATAATCATATAAATGTAAGTCTCAGTTTATTTTCTTTGTCTTTACACATTATACTTGTATGAGTAGAACACATTTTAATGGTCCCTCTAGAATATGAATTCCCTGAGGGCAAAGATTCTGTCATAGTTCCTTTTAAAAATTTTCTATTTTGCTACTAGCTCAGTGCTTTTACACATAATGAAAGCTTTAAAAAAACAAAAGCAAACTGCCCTAGTCTGAGATCAGTATTGCTTTTAAAAAAATCTCAAAATTATCAATTGAAACAACTTTATAACATGCCAGAAATTGTCATTTCTTATGACAATTTGGATTCTTTTATAAAGAATAAGATACATTTACTTTAAATAGACCCAGTCTTTTTTTCTCCCAAATAAAATCATTTTCATTCCCCCTTACATACTTTGGAAAAAACTAAGTTCACTTCCCCCAAAAGTTAATTTAACCTATTTTCCAGAATATTAACATACAAGATGAAAGAAACTGAATTTACCTTATCTCTGTGGGTTAATTGCTGACTTATAACATCTTCACAGATACTAGAAGAAGGAACCAAGTTGTGCAATTGATAAAAAAGTTCAACGCTCTTCTGGTGATGCTGGGGTGTTCCATCGCCCAATTGGTCCCATAACGTTAAAGCTACATGCTTTAAAAATAAGTGCAAAACAGGCATTATTATAAATCAAAAATGATAATGAACTACCTTATATACATCATTTCTAAGAAGAAATTATTAACTTGATCTACTAAGAACCCACAAGGCCATTCTGTAAGACTAGTAGCAAAAACAAACTGGAATCAAAATACAGGAACATTAAAGAAGTATTGTAATCTGCTTGAGAAGCAAAAGATAGTGGGAAAAACCTTTGGAGTCAGAAAACTCTTTTCTTAAAAAATTTTTTCATTTTAATGGCATGTTATTTTTCCAAGTGCAACATTCATTTTTTTAAGATTTTGAGTTCATTTTTTTTCCTCCCTCCTTCCTGCCTCTCCTTCTTCCCAAACAGCAAGTGATCTGATATAGATTATATGTATACAATCAATTTTAATATGTTTTCATATGAAACATGTTAGGAAAGAAAAATAACAACAAGAGGAAAAAAATATAAGAAAAAAAAAAAAAAACAGTGAAAATAGTATGGATCGATTTGTATCCAGTCTCCATAGTTCTTTCTCTGGAGGCACATAACATTTTTGATCCAAAGTCTATTAGAATTGTCTTACATCATTGCATTGCTGAGAAGAGCTAAGTCTATCATACTTGATCATCAAACAATCTAGCTGTTATTGTGTACAATGTTCTCCTGGTTGTGCTCACTTCACTCAGTATGTTCATCTAAGAACATACTATAAGAAAATATACAGAAAACTCTTCAAATACCACTTACTAGGCATATTTCCATGGACTTCTTAATGTACTTAACTTCTCTTAACATCAGTTTTCTCATACGGAAATGAAGAAAATAATGCCAGAAGTACTAAAGAACCAACTCTAGCCTCTGAGTCAGGAAGACCTGATTCAAGACTTGCTTCTGATGTGTACAAGCTATGTGATCATGGGCAAGTAGTTTTATTTTGGTACTCAATGCTCCCAACATGCCTGTAAGACTTTACATTATAGTTTGATATATATTATATAGTATACTGCATACAGTGTGTATACACACATGCATACATATACATAGAATACTGTAGTATGTTGCAAAGGAGAATTCCTAACACTGAAGAAATCACACATCCAGATTTTTAAAAAGTACTTCCATTTTAAACTGAAAATGCATGGGGAAGGAGAAAAATCACAGAGATACATCTACCAAATTAGATATACAAACTATACAAAGGTGTTCAATTATACACAGAAAAGAGAATTAAAAGAAAGAAGTCAGTAATGGAACTAACAAATTCAGATGTCTATACTCAAAAGAATAAAGTTTGGATAACTAAGCAAAGTAATAGAAAAACTTGACATCTCAGGTGTCATTGGAGTGTTGAAATTAATAGCTGGAATATAGCAAACAGATAAAAGATAGGAGGAGGCAAGATAACATTATATATTAATAAGAAACATTCATCTAAACTTATCTAGAAATCAGATAAATGAATTGAGCTAGGGCATTATGGAGAACATTAGAGAGAAAAATCAAAACACTAAAAATTTTAAAGTGATACTGTCATCAAAATCTAGTATAGATATAACCGGTACAAGAGAAAATGAATGAAAAATTTTTGCAACAAATAGGTCAAAAGCCTGGCATAGAGAGGCATAATGAGGGAATTCAATTACATGGAAATCTAATGTTCCCCTTTGCTGACAAAAGCAAATTAGCCAAAAAGTTCTTAACAGAAATAAATAATTTCCTTTTTCAAAAAATGAGGAAAACAAAGTACTCTTCTTTTAGACCTCAGAGACAATTATAAGGAAGAGCTAGTTATGAAACTTAAAAGAATGGGAAACTTGGGAAGAAATTATCTCTCCTCAAAATAGTCTGATGCATCCAACATTTTTAAAAGATTTCAAGCAGAGAGAAAGGTAAGACTAAATTTCCTCAAAGAAAGTCAGCCTAGGAAGGGCCAGAGAATGTTATTAGATGGAAACTATAAAGACATAAGAAGAAAGAATTCTAATAAAAAAGAAAATGAGGAGCTATCTAAAGAAATATGGAAGTACTGAATATGGAGCCAACTCAAATTTTATAAAAAGATGTGGAGAAAATGGAAGCAAGGGTAGGTAATGGAAAACAAATATAAAAGGGTAGTATGGTCTTTTAAAGGATGTTGCCAGGAGCACGTTTATGCTTAGACTAAGTTGAGACTTCCAAGAAATGCTAAGCCATTCTTATAGTTAATTGCAGATCCTTTCCTTCTATTAGTTCCATTTATTGTGAGAATGTTAAGATTAATAATAATTTTTCTAGTACTGAGTCCACTAGTGGCCAAAGAGCAATGATTAGCATTTAGAATATCAATATTTTATTAAAAGTTTATAGATGGGACTAAAGATCATTTTGATTTTGGGGGGGGGCACACCAGCATCACAGTCATAATTCAATAAGAATAATTCAGGTCATCAGGCCTAGACCAAGTGATTGCTAATACTATCTGTGATCTTTGAAAGATTATGGGAAAAATGCCATATGCTCAGAGAAGGGCAAAAACTAGAATTTGCAAGTTATAAGTCAGTGAGCTTGATTTCAATTACCAGCAAAGTTAAACACTATAGTTAACACAAAGTTAAAGTGATAATATGTGAATATCTAGAAAGAATTGTCACTAAGAGGTAGCATAGCTTAATCAAGAAGATGTAATATCTGTGTCTTTTTTTTTTTTTTTTTTACACAATAACTAGGCTGGCAGATTAGGAAAATTTACCTAAACTTGAGCAAAGTACATGAAAATCTCATATTGTTCTTATGTCTAAGATGAAGAGTATGAGCTAGGCAATAGTACTGTTAGAAAGATTTAGATCAGTTGACTATCAGACCCAAAAAAATTCTTTAATGGTTCACAGTCAACTGAGAAGGAAGCCTCTGGCAGATTTCCTCAAGGAATTATCTTTGCCTTTGTGATATTTAATATTTTTATTAACTACTTGGATGAAGCTTTATTAAATTTTCAGATGACAAGAATCTGGAAGAGATAGACAAAATGCTGGATGATGGGACAGAAAATGAAAGCATAGTAAAAGGCTTAACAAGATTTAACTTAAAAGAGATAAGTATAAATTAATATTTGGGTTTAAAAACATTAACTTACTAGGTGGGGAAACTATGATTAGAAAAAAGTCCGTATGAAAAATATTTTGAGTGGATTATAACCTCAAAGTGAAACTCTATAGTGTAAAAGCCAAAAAAAGAATGTAATCGTTAGACTGCATTAAGAAGAGTATATTATCCATAGTATAAGAAAAGAGAGTCTTCACATACTGTATTTTGATTAGAGCACAATTAGGATAGACTTACATATCCGGAGTTGGAAGAGATCTCAGAGGTTTTGACTCAATACAACTTTCTCATTTTACAGAAGAGGAAATAGGGACAGGAGATGTTGAATAACTTGCCCAACAGAGTGCAACTAGTACTTAAGTGTCAAATAGAATTAAGATTTGAATTCAAGTCCTCTGATTTCAGTATTCTCAAAAAAAACCCACTTTGTTTCATAAATTCTGCTTCCTATTATATTTAGATCTAGGCACCGTATCTTAAGGATACTGATGAACTAGAATTTATAGAGAAGAGCAACCATGATGAGTGATGGGTAATAAAGCTATACAGTATGAAAATCAACAGAAGGAAATGTTAATGTTTACTATCAACGAGAGAAGGTTTGAAGGGTTATGTCAAAGATAGATATAACTTGCTCTATTTGACTCCAGAAAGCAGAACTGAAGAAAACTGGGAGTTTAAAACTTGACTCAAAGAAAAGCTTCGTAATAATTAGGGTTATCCAAAAAATGAAGTGGGTTGCCTTGTGAGGTAGTGGTCTCATCAAAGATCTTCAAGTGAGGGCTGAATGACAGATGGGGAAAGTGCAGAAAAGATTCTTGGCCAGATTCAGGCAACACTACATTGTTACTAGTTCTGATTATGATTCCATTAGTTTTATTTCTCCTATACCCTAGGAGATTTAATAATTCCTACAACAGCAACCATGATTTGTATTCAATTTTTCAAATAAATGAGCGCTTTCTTTAGATCTCAAAAATGTTATGTGCTATTTCACTATCACAGGCATAGTTAGGCATAGTAAAAGATACTAGCTTGAGGGGCATTTTAAGGATCTAAGATATATGAAATGTAATTTAATTTTAATACTGCATAATACTTTTAATGGTTTCATAAACATGAATAATTACAATTCAGATTTTCACAAGTCTTAATATTATAAGAAACAGGTCAATTAAATAAAAATTTAATAATATAAGAATTCTGTCATATCCTCTATCATCTGATAGTCTTATGAAAAATAGACAAAAATCAACCTTTGATTTATAACATACCATTAGTATAAATATCATCTTATGTCCTCTACTCAAACAATGGCTACTTTTTTAAAAATCTCATAACCATTTATTATGTTTTTTGTTTTTTGCTGAGGCAAAAACTTTGGGGTTGAGTGACCTGCCCAGGGTCACACAGCTAGGGAGTGTTAAGTGTCTAAGGCCAGATCTTCCTGACTTCAGGGCTAGTGCTCTATCCACTGCACTATCTAGCTGCCCCTATTATGTATTTTTTTAAGTAAAATCTCTTCAGAGGTTTCTTCATAGAAGAATAGTTTGTCATATTAAGCATTTTATGTTTTTATAGACAGAAAGATATGAAAGAGCCACAATCAATCATACTCAATCTTTTACTTTAAAATCAGTTTTTGAGCATTTCCATTGTTCCAACATAAGGAATTAAATGAGTGAAAATCATAAAAATATTTGAAAAATATGGTCAGGGATTCTTAACATTGGGCTTATCATCTTTAAAAAAAAAAAAGTGATAATGTGCAAGAATGTTTGTGGCAGCCCTTTTTGTAGTGGCTAGAAACTGGAAATTGAATAGATGCCCTTCAATTGGAGAATGGCTGAATAAATTATGGTATATGAATGTTATGGAATATTATTGTTCTGTAAGAAATGACCAGCAAGATGATTTCAGAGAGGCCTGGAGAGACTTACATGAACTGATGCTGAGTGAAATGAGCAGAACCAGGAGATCATTATACACGGCAACAACAGTACTATATGACGATCAATTCTGATGGACATGGCTCTCTTCAACAATGATATGTTTCAAACCACCTCCAATTGTTCACTGAAGAAAGCCGTATACACCCAGAGAGAGGGATGCGAAATGTGGACCACAACATAACATTCTCATACTCCTTGATTGATGTTTGCTTACATTGTGTTTCCTTTATCTGATATATCGTTTGTGTAGATAAGATTTTTCTTACACACCAATGATAAGTTTGGAAATATGTATACATATATTCGATTTGCCAATATTTTAACATAATTAACATGTAGTGGATATCCTGCCATCTAGGGGAGGGGTGGGGAGTTGGGGGGAAAATTTGTAACGGAAAGCTATGTAAGGGTTATTGTTGAAGAATTACCCACACATATGCTATGCAAATAAAATAAAAATTTAAAATTAAAAAAAAAAAAAAAGTGATAAACATAGCATTTTCACTCTTTTTTTGTTGTGGTTTGCTTGAATTTTATTTTCTCTCTCTTTTTTTTACTTTTTGATCTGATTTTTCTTGTGCAACAAGATAATTGTATAAATATATATGTCTATATTGGATTTAACATATATTTTTACCATTTTTGACATATATTGGATTGCATGCCATGTACGGGAAGGGGTGGAGGAAAGGGGGGAAAGTTTGAATGCAAGATTTTTCAGAGACCAATATTATTCTTGTATATCTTTTGAAAATAAAAAACTTCAATTAAAAATGTCATAATTATTTCAATAGAACTGGTTTCCTTTGTAATCTCATGTATTTTTATTTCATACTTTTAGAAACATTATTCTAAGACCTTAAACATGACTGAACTGCCAGGAGTCCATGATACCAAGAAATTAAAAATTCTCGGTCTAAACATGGCAGATGTTTCATTGACTAGGTTGTCAAGTTACTTTTCTAGTTAAACTCAGGAGACCTAACTATCAATAAAGTGAAAAAGAAGTACATGACCTCTACTCTTTCATAAAAAGAGGAAAAAGAGGAATCCAATCTGTTCCTATCCAGAGAATTTTGCTCTTTAGAATAAATTATACCACAGAGGTCTTCACAGTCAAGATATTACTATATAGAAATTATAACACCTCAAGCATTCCTTCCAATACTTTGTCCTATTGCTTAGCTGATACTGATCAAACCATTCTTCTACTTTGTGAAATTCTTGCCTTCCCTATGCATGACTCTTTTCATAAGCATTAAGAAATTAAGTTGGGGCAGCTAGTTGGTGTAGTGAATAGACTACCAGCCCTGATGTCAGGAAGACCTGAGTTCAAATGTGCCCTCAGACACTTAGCATTTCCTAGCGGAAGGAAGGGAGGGAAGGAGAGAGGGAGGAAGAAATTAAGTTGATGTGACTAAAGAAATGTGGAAAAAGAAGCACAAAAAGAGGTATGTGTGTGTTATGCATATATAAATCCTTATATACAGACATTATCAATATACTGTGATTCCTTTTCTCTAGAATTAAAGTATTTATACTTAATATTTAGAATCTGAAATCTGAAATCAATTCAATCCCCCATTTTATAAATAAACAGGCCAAGAACTAAACAACTTCCCAAAGATCATGGGGCAAATAAGAAGCAGATATAGAACTTCAAATGTAGTATTCATTCTAAAGCACTGAGGGCAGGTAATTGCAATTGTTTATCATTTTTTAAAAAAAGCATTATTATTTATTATACTTATTAATTATTTAGTTTTAGTGTTGTACAGATTTCTTATACTATACCTTGAAAAATTCAGTCTTTTCAGCAGTGTACCGTAGGTTGCCTTGAGTTAAGGGAGGCCTAATAACTACAGCCACTCTCCCCTGGTTTGGACTTAGGGGCTGTGTAGGCTCCACACTGTTCATATTTTCCCCAGTGACAACAGCAACTGATTGAGTCAATCCTACCAAATCCATTACTAGTGAAATAGCAATGCTTTGGACACTGAAATCACTTGCTTGACTACAAGCATTCATCAGAGTCTGGAGCCAGAATGGGGGCTGTACCTGCTCACAGTCTGAAACAAAACACAAGAAGGAAATATAGTTTATTTTCCCCAATTTCAAATACAAATAAAGCATTTATTAAGTACGTTTTATGTCACAGAACTATGAATAGGATCACTAACAAATTTTTTCCAATCAGAAAATGAATTTATTTTTATATCATTTCACTACATAGTGACTTTAGAAATTACTTATTAAAACAAACAACCAAAAACATGGTTTCTTAGTTCATATAAACTTTTATTGGGAGGAAAATGAAGACAACAGCAACAAGAAAAGAAAATCTACCATACTTTTAAGAATACTTTTTGTTGTACAGATTAAATATAGTACTACTAGTAAATCAACACAGAATTGTTGAGTGTCTATTATATTAAAAAGGTAAATTTTACTAAAAAATGAAGCAAAATAAAGCAACAAAAGAACAAAAAGGAAGAATCAAGGTGGGCATGTTTATTAATAACTCTGGATGCTTAACAATATATATATATATATATATATTGTTGACATAACAATATATATAGAATTGAATAAGTTATTAAATGTTTCTGAGCCCATTTCCTCCTTCATAAAACATGGTTAATAATGGCATTTGTCTAATAACCCTATTATTATATTATGTTGTATCATACATTATAATATATAAAATATTATATGCATATAAAACATTATATGCATATATTATATATTACAATAACTATATCACAATTGGTTGTTGTGAAGATGAAATGATGCAATGTATCCACAATGCTTTGATGAACATCTCTAAGATTTTTATACACTAAATTATAAAGCATTTATAAAGCACTTATCACATGCAAATAGCAAACAGCACCATTACCAAAACCCTAAGGGGAATTGGTATTGGGTGTAGATTTCAGTTATCACCTTAGGCCAAAAGAAATAAATCCTTGGCCCTCCCAGGAAACCTTTCCCTCAGTCTTAGCTTTGAGTGGAGACCCTGCTTCATCACCTCAGAATAAGACACACTTTTATTCTGCAATTGTCTCTGGTCCCCTGGGTGAGAAGGCACTAGCATCTACGGGGGTAGAAACAAGGCCTGACACGGGATCTGACACAAGTTAACACTTGAGCTGTCTTAAAGGAAATTAAGTATTCTGAGAAACAGATGGAAGATGTCCCCCAGGCATGGAGGACAACCAGTATAACATGACAAATATGTGTGTCACATATGAGGAAAAACAAGAAGGCCAGTTTGGCTGGCCCATGATGCACTAATTATGTGTAAAAAATCTGGAAAGGGGGCAGCTAGATGGCACAATAGACAGAGCACAGCCCTGAAGTCAGGAGGACCTGAGTTCAAATCTGCTCTCAGACACTTAACATTCCCTAGCTGCGTGACCCTGGGCAAGTCACTTAACCTCAACTGCCTTAGCAAAAAGCCAAAAAAAAAAAAAAAATCTGGAAAGCCAGCATCTGATCAAATAACATAGAGCTTTAAATACCAAAAAGAGTTGCTATTTGATCCTAGAGGTAATAAAGAATGACTGAAATTTATTGCTAAATAGAGTCAACTGAGGGTAGCTAGATGGCACAGTGGAAAGAGTGCCAGGCCTGGAGTCAGTAACTCTTTTTTCTGAATTCAGATCTGGCTTGGAGAAGGAAATGGCAAAACACTTTAGGATCTTTGCTAAAAAAAAATAAAAGGGGGGGGGGTCACAAAGAAATGGACATGACTAAACAACAACAAAAAGGTTAGCGGACATGGTCAGACCAGCACACTAAGAAAATCAGTTTGGAAGCAATTTGGAGGATGATCTAAAGTGAGGAGGAAGCAAAGAGACTAATGATTAGGAGATGAGAGATTCTAAGGACATTAAAGAGGGTAGTGGCTCACTAACTGAGGAGAGAGAAAGAGAGATGCAAGAGATGTTAGGGAGGTAGAAATTCCACATTTTAGCAACAGAAAGGTTTACCTATTGAGATAAAGATGACACTGAGGTTTTGAACTTAGAACAACGGTGGTATCCTTAACAAAATTTGGAAGAAGGATGGATTTTGGGGGTCTTCTCAACATAGCATGAGGTGACCTTAGGTTCTTAAAGACTGTGCCACTATAATGAATGCCAAATTTTGAAAGTTCTACCAAGATGAAGAGGTTTAAATTATGAATTCAAAATGAATTATCTGCCTGTTCTTTGGGGACCAACTTGACTTAATTTTAGAAAGGCTAATCAGTGGAGGATTGGCCACCAGGTGGATAATTTTTTTTTTCTTCTAGCTAAATCACCTTGTAAAGAGAGAGTAACAAGGCAAAGATGTCACCTATGTAGAAATTATAAATTATTCTTCAAATTTGAACATAAGTAGTATACTAGAGGCTACAGACATAGCATCTCTAAAGTTCAACAAGGCATTTGACAAAGACTTGTGATATTCTTGTGGAAAAGTTGAAGAAATATGAACTGAGTGAAAATATGGGAATGATCATTATTATTATATGTCCAATACTCTTTGAATAAATGGACCTAAAAAACTGGGATTTATAATCGTCTATAGTAACAGATGATAAGGTTCTACTATGGGCCTACTCTAACATTTTCTGAAAGAATTGAACGAAAATATAGGTTTTAGATGAGACAAAACTGAAGGGATAGATAATAGATTAGTTTTCAGAAGCAGGATCCAGAAAAATCTTGACAGGAATCTTTAAGATTAAAAATTAAATTTAATAAGAACACATTCATAATTGTGTACTTAACTTAAAAAAATCAATTATACAAGTGTAGAATCATTCTATCAAGAGCTGAACTGTTTAACATATCTATCTTTTAGTATGGGTTAAAAAAACCAGCTAAAACAGTAGGATAGGAGAAGCAAGAGGACAAATAGCTTCCAATGGGGCTAGAACATATAAATCTCTAAGACGATACAATGGAAATAAAGCTGAATGTGGAGTGAGGAGGAGGGGGTAGGAGAGCCAACCATATCTAAGAGTGGGGGAGAAAGAGGTTTGAAATAGCAGATAAGAACTGTTTTTCATTGAGAGTTTTTCATTGAGAGTCACCATTGATGGTGAAGAGGATAGAAAGTGAAGAGTTCTAAGACAGACAAGCTGGTGGTTGGTTTAAAAAAAATAAAGGATACCCTCACTCAATACTAACCTTTAAATCTAAGATACAGTGAAAACTAGAGCAACAGATGCTGAATAGAAACTTTAATTAGCCATTCATCATGAAATTAAATTAAATTAACATCAAGGTTCATATTAAGAAGAAAGTAAGAAAGGGAGGAGCTAAGGTAAATTAATGAAAATGTCCTAAAGCTCACAGATGAATGGAATTAAGCAGTAAGATTTTGTGAAACTATGGATTGTTAAAGCCTGAAGCACAGGATACAACATCAACCTGAGAGGTCAAATCCAACCTTTTCATTTTATAGGATGGGGATATTGTGGAAATGAAAGTATTTACTCAAGTGGAGTAAATAGATGGGAGTCAAGACTACCCAGTTTTTGTGTCTACTTTAATATGCTTTCTCTCTACATTGTTTATTTTCCTTTAGCACTTCAGTATAAAATTCCTCTTAGTATAGGAGATTAGTATCAGATTGTGGTCTTTTTACCCCACAAGGTCCCAGAATATGGAGGCTGTGACAAACAATAAGTATCAAGGATAAAACCTGAAAAAAAAAAATCTATGACTACAGTCACTTGGTTGACTGGTTACACAGCACATATTGTGGCACTAGAGGTTCCACTTCAGAAATATATAGTATCCACCATATAGAAGTGCTTAATTTACATTTCAAGTATTCACATATACTTATGTATGCATTCTATATTGCTTTTAAATTACATAAATAATACTAAAAGAGGCTTTCTAATGGTAAATACTAGATTACTGGGGGTTGGTTTGAGATATATCTGAATAAGTTATTACTCAAATCCAAAAAATAAATGAAAAACAAAGTAGTAGAAAAATATTCCAGATCTTGAATTATTACTGTATTATAAACTACAAAGAGAAAGATGAGGCCAGTTTAAAATCAACCACATGAACATTTTAATTAATAAATGATGGTAAGTTAGACAGAAAACTTCTCTGAAAAAAATTGTAATCAGAAAAAATTTTATCCCATATTCAGCTCATTAAACTTCTGAGCTTACACTGTGTTTTTGTGTCATTCTTTTTTTAATTTTCTGACATTAAATTTTAACATATATTCTTTGCTCTTGCTTCTTATTCCTCACCTGAAGCAGTACAAAGTAGTTTGTTGCATTACTATGCAAACTAACCACAATGATTACCACAAAGAAGTGATAAGAGAATAACTGAGAACAAAGGTACTTTGCCTCCTGATTTCCAATCTATATTAAAGCACAATACTTCTAACATAAAGATTTTTCCCAAAAGTAAAAACATCAAATTCACAAATGTCTTGATTTTGAAAAGATTTTTTTTCAGAAAAATGCAAGACATTGGTGTAGCTTGTATGAACCAACAATAGTTCACATTTTATTAAATGTGTCATTCATCCAGCTTTATATTTCTTTTATATTTTCTTACTTCTGAGAAATTCAAAGAAAAATGATAAATTACACTTGTAAACCACAATTTGGTATTCACATCCTGCACTTAAATTATGTAGCAGATATACTGAATTTCTCAATTTTAAAATGCATCTTGGTAGTAAAAAATGTTTTAATGTAATTACATTAATAACTTTAAACTCACTCAAGATGTTAGTTATAACATGATTTGCTATATACTAGTGTTTTTATAATAATAAAAATTTAGATGAAAAATGTAGAGGGAAAAATCCCTCTGTAATCTATTATCATTTATATATATTTAGGAGACGAATAAAATGAATGAAGACAATATAAAACTAAATAGAAACAGCTGTACTTCAGGAAAATAACTAGCATTTGTAATAAACCCTTAAAGTCTTTAACCAAATCCTATCACCTTAAGCTCTAAAATGAATGATAATGATTTCAGTCATCCAAACTTATTCTTTAAGCTAATTAATATAAATAGTTATTACAAATAGTTAATATAGAGTTAAATAGAGCCGAATGTTTTAAGAAATGTACACAAATACACATTCTGAAATACAATGGATCCAATGCCTTATTATACTGTCAATGTGTATTGAACCAATGGATATAAATATTGCACTATTTTAAAACCACAGCTAGAATGAATTTAGGAGTTTTCCCCCTCCTCTGTTTCTACTCACCTGCAAGCATTAATTGCCAAAGACATGAAAATCACATCTACCACAATACCAATTTCCCCTCATAATTACAGTAGATATCTTGTTTCCAAAAAGTTATCCAAACTATAACAGTACAGATCTTTTTATTAACTATCTGCAAAACAAAATTAGAGTCCTAGTTTTAAAATCTGGGGCTGATTTTTAAAAGAGAAAATTGACTTTGAACAGCAAGTCCAAAGAAAATACTGAAATATAGGCAACCTCAATAAACTTACCAATATCTGATTTCTCAGAATGCAACTCTGATGTATGGTTCCCCTCAGCAATGTAAACAGGAAAACTTGAACATTCAAGGAATAGCTGACACGCAGCAATAAAGGCAGAAACATATTCTTTTGATGGCTTTTGCTTATTTATGTCTTTCCCTTTAACATCTCCTTGTGAATCCCTGTCCCATTTTGAGGTCTCTCCTTGTTCTCGAATGATATCCACACGATGCTCTGTTGTCAAAGACTGAGATAAAGAATTATTCTGAATGATATAGAGGTTGATAAGTCTGGTTAAAAATTGCTGGACATACTCCAAACAGCACTGCATTGCAGTCTTTTGGGCTGCCTTTTCACTTCGGGTTGCTGTCCCCTGTGTAACTATAGAAGGTGGTTGTACAATGGTTTCTTCAGATCCCACTGTAGATGCTGTTTCAGTCTCTGAAGATGTGCTACCAACTGGAATAGCAGCTGTTCCCTGTCCCTCACTCAATTCTCTATCAATGTCATCAGTTTTATCTGCTTGATACTGCACAAATTCCGTAAATCCACTCTCTGAGGATCTACTGCTTGGGGGATTTTCACCATCTTCAAATACTTCAATAGGATTTTCAAGAGAGACTGATGGAATCTAGGAGATTAAAAAAAAATTATATATATATATATACACACATACACACACACACACAAGATAAATGCATCTACTTCATAATCACAAGAGGATCATGACAAATTAAAGCATGTAATTTATAACTTAAATCATTATACACCGTTATTTTTTCAAAAAAAAAAAAATTTATATCTTAGAACCAAATGTTCAGAATTCACAGGGTAAAATCCCTACTGAAAAGAGCAACTCATACATTGAAAAAGATCTCCTGAAAGTTATTCTAAGCTTTACTTTGTGTATGTTCTTACCATTACTGCTTTAGTCAAATTTAAACACATCAGAAAATTCTCAGAGTAAAAGGGCTTGGCACTTGCCACTGATGAGAATCTGGACCAAGGGCCCCATGAGATAAATACACATTTCATATCTAATTATATGAAGGCTGTTATTTAAAGACATTTGTATCTGAGACCATGAATTGTTACTAATAAAGTTTAACAAACAATATTATATTTTGGGAGAATGGATGAGTATGTGGACGTGTGTGTTTATATGTATATGTGTGTATACATATAATCATGCACATATATATATGTATATACATATATATATATATACACACACAGTGTTTACTATGTGCCAAATACTAAGTGCTTTAATAATAATAATGATAAATATTAGTAAATAATAACAACAAACATTTACATGGCAGCTACTCTGTCGGGGACTGTACTAAGTACTTCAGAAATATTATCTCATTTGATCTTCACATTAACTCAGAGAAGTAGGTTCTGCTACTATTCCCATTTTACAGGTGATGAAACTGATGCAGAAAAAGTTTAATATGATTTGCCCAAGATCACATTTGATTTCAGAAATGGCATTCTATCCACTGTGTCACCTAAAGGAAATTGTTGGGTATTCAATGGCATTCTAAAGATTTTACAATGTGGAAGAAAAAAAGAAACTATTTAGATAGCTTTGTTTGGCTCCATAGGGAATTTCACTGACCAATTCAGATTTTTTAAATCATGGATATAAAATAATACCAAAATCATATGAGAATGAAATCATAATAAGCTAGAGTCAATATAAACTAAAGAAGCACAAAGGTATTTTAAAAAAACTTGGTGGATAATAAGAACAAATAGAATTAAGATGAATGAGAGGCTAACAGATGTAGAAAGGCAGAACTACTCTATTTTTTTCTACATGCCTTTCAATTGCTTCTCTTTTCCCTTCCAAGAGAAATGATCTTTGATTTAAGAAGGATTGAGTGGGGGAAGAGGAAGGGAGGGAGAAAAAAAAGCTTAACAAGAAACTGAAACTCCAAAACAAAAAGGTAAGAAGACTAATTTTTTTTTCTTCTAAACATGTTTCCACATTTATCATGCTGCATAAAAAATCCAGATCAGTGGAAAAATGAGAAAGAAAAAAAACAAGCAAACAAACAGCAAAAAAAGGGTGAAAATACTATGCTGTGATCAACATTCAGTTTCCATATTTTTTCTCTGGATACAGATGGCTCTTTCCCTGCCATGTCTATTAGACTTGCCTTGAATCACTTTGTTGTTGAAAAGAGCCAAGTTCATCATAGCTGATCATCACAATCTTATTATTGCTATAAGCAATGTTCTCTTTGTTCTATTCACTTCACTTAGCAACAATTCAAGTAAGTCTTTCCAGGCTTTTCTGAAATTAGTCTGCTCACCATTTTTTATAGAACAATAATATTCCATTCCATTCATATACCACAACTTATTCAGCCATTCCTCAAGTGATGAGTATCCATGAAGTTTCCAATTCCTTGCCACTACAAAAAAAAAAGGCTGCTACAAATATTTTTGCACACATAGTTTGTTTCCCCCTTTTTATAATCTCTTTGAGATATAAACTTGGTAGAGACACTGCTAGATCAAAGGGTATACAGAGTTTTATAATCCTTTGGGCAAAGTTCCAAATTGCTCTCCAGAATGGCTGGATCAGGTCACAACTTCACCAACAATTTATTAATAATAATAATAGCTATTCTGAAGAAGTCCAAAACACCAAACCTGAGTAAACTTCATCTCAGGATACAGAAGCCCCAACAAATGTGACTGCTTAGACACAATTTCCACCGAAATTGTGGACAATAAAAAGACAAGCTGCAAGACTGAGTATATATTGATTTGATTTCTCCCAAAATGAAAAAAAGAGTCTGTATACCCTGGTAAGTAAAATTCTAGAGGGTATTATTAATGGGATGATTTGATAGCATTTAGAAAGGGAAGCAAAAATCATGAAAGAGTCAGCATAAATTTGTTAAGAGATCATGAAATAGTAACTTCAATTTCTTTTTTGACAGTTAGCTAGACTAAAAAATAATGGGAATGCAAGTCTTAATACATTCAGATTTGAGTAAAACAACTGGTAAAATTTCCGGTTATTCTTGTGAACAGCACAGAGACTAGAAGAAAATACAATTAGTTGAATGCAAAAAACACAAAGACACATTGATTCCCCACTTGGAGACTGGTTTCTAGCAGAGGACCCCTGTACTATTCAACAATTTAGTCACTTAGATGAAGCCCATAGATCAAAGGATGAAAAAGATTATAAAATATCTGAGTTGAAACAGATCTAGATCATCTATCTCAATTTATTTCAATTTGTGAATGATGTAACTGGTGGCCTAAAACATTAAATATCAATTTCAAAGTAACATGGATAGTAACAGAGCTGGGATTCAAACCCAGGTCCTCTGACTTAAAATAACATGGTAAATTTTGAAGAATTATCGAGCCCAGAGAAAGCATTTATTAAATGTGCAATATGTATATCCACTGGAACAATTCATGTGGACAATATAAGAAATTAGACCCATTGTATTTCAAAATGTGTACTTCTATACATTTTTTAAAACAGCTGACTCTTCAAGTGAATTTTGTATATGCTTAAAGAATAAGTTTGAATCATCTCCTGAAATCATTATCATTAATTTTAAAGCTTAAGGTGATAGGGTTTGGTAAAGGAAAATTATCTTTTTCAAATATTTATTACAGATGTTAGTTATTTTCCCGAAGTACAGTTGCGTCTATTTAGTTGCATATTGTAGTCACTCATTTTAAGTATACAGAGGTGAAATATATTTAAGTGTGTATATATATATATATATATATATATATATATACATCATAAAGAGATCATAAAGAAACTATTATTACAGAGCTTCCTTTCGTACTTGTCACATTTACAAATGACAGTAATCTGGGAGTGATAATAAGGAAAACAAAGATCTAAAAAGATTTTCATAAATCACAATGATAGACCAAACTTAATACATAATATGAAATGTCATCAGGACAAATGTTACATTACTACGTTCAGCTTCAATCATTAAATTAAGATTACATCAGGAGGCAAATTTCAGTAGGAACAACCTTAACAAATTAGGGTGTATTTGGAGGCAAAAGTTGAAGGAAGGCAAGGAGGAACCTTATCATATTAAAAAATCAATTAAAAAAAAGTTATCCTGGATAGAAGATTTAAGATGGGTCTAGGTTTTCAGGTACTTAAAGAGCTCTATCCAGTCACAGAAGGCTCTTTAAGTACCTGAATAGTACTCTATCCACTGCTCCAGTTAGCAGCCCATAGGTTAGGGAATATCTTTATTTTATTTAGTACAGAGGAGAAGACAGAAATATGCTAAGGAACTGAAGAGAGACAGATATTCCTGATATTAAGAAAATTTTCTATCAATTGAAGCTATCAAAACTGAATAAGCTGTCTTGCAAGGATAGGCCTCTTCTCATTGAAGTTTTACAAGCAGTGTCTACAGGAACACTTGCTAGAGATGTTATAGAGGAAAGGCAGAATGAGTTGAACTAGATGAATTCTGAAGCCCAGATTTTATAAATTATCATAAAAGATACCATCAATACCAAATACTGGACTGGAAAAGAAAACAAAATAGGGAGAAAGGTCAAGAGATAACAGAAAAAGGAATCCTCAAAATCTTAAAAGAACTATAGGAAACCTTTATGCAACATCTGTGGAAGAAATGAACAAAAGTAGTGCAAGATTAGAAAGTGCAGATGAATTGAAATTTATACCTGTTAAGGAAATATCAGTGAGATCTCAGATTAGGTATTCTTTCCATGCATACATGAATTTGTTTTAAAAAAATATTTTGATAACTGTTATTTCAAAACAATTCATTTCTATGGGCTGCTAACTGGAGCAGTAGATAGAGTACCAGTCCTGAAGTCAGGAGAACCTGAGTTCAAATCTGGCCTCAGATACTTAACACTTCCTGACTGTGTGACCCTGGGCAAATCACAACCCCAACTGCCTCAGCAAAACAAAACAACAAAAAAGAATTGATTTCTAGGTAATCTTATGTACTTTCTTTTATGCATTTAATAATATAATTAGAGGAGTCTATAGACTTCACCAGACTGCCAGAAAAGATAAAGAACTGTTCTGCCTTGCATCAATTTATATATCAAAAGCATCAAGTTAAAATGTGCACTTGTCAGCTTTTTTCTGATACTTCTGGGACAGTAACTGTGCCCAAAATATAGTTTCTCAAGTCTTGGTGTAACTTAGTTTAACAAAATATTAAAGCATAAAACTGCACCAAGGTAAGACAAAATATAGATATGTGATTACCTTTAGAAATGAAGAACTATTCAATTCTTTTCTTTAAAAGCTTAATTTTCCATTTATACTCATTCAAATAATATCACTTAAGATGCAAATCTCATTTAAATAACTAAAAATTGTAACTAATGTATTACTCTCATAAATTATAATTTACTATCACATTAATTTTTCTTAATAAGAATTTTAAGACGAAATAATACATTTCATATTAATATAATGATTATTTAGGTTAAAAATGGTAACAAGCCTCTGAAATCTTACATATATTGATAATATCACATAATGTGATAAAATGTATCACAAGCAGATCTTAGGAAATTTATATTGAAAGACATTTATTAAAACTAAGTAAAAGTTGTCTGTGGTAAACACATCAAGTGGGACCAAAATAAGACAGCCTAGGAAAGATACCAAGTTTTCATTTATCAGCCAACTTGCATCAAGTAAAAAGATTCCCCATTTAAACAAATGCTACAAGTGCCAGATTTCTCTATAAAGAAGATTGATCGTATAATTCAATCACTACAAAATAAAATTTAAAAAATCTTCTGTGCCACATGAAAGCAGACTTTTTACTTTAACTATACTCATTGAAACAGAAAGTCTTACATTCTTTGCCACTGTACCTCTCTTTCACACACAGATTCCCATGCTCCCCTGCATTGCTTCTTCCACTAAGATTTATCAAATTGCCTCAATATTGCCTCCCTTGAAAGTCTTGATTCTGGGGATAGTTATAAAGTAGCACTGAAACGTGTGATTTTATAACTAAGTCCCTTTGGTTGTTCCTCTAACATAAAGGAAAAATAAATAAATTGGAAAATAGAAAAGAGGCCAGGCTGTTTAACTTGCTTTGCCACAAAGACATAGAACTAAAGAAAATGAGGCATTAGATATCTACAGGGAGAAGTGAATCAGTGAAAAGTCAACATTACCTTTTTTTCTTCCCATTCTTTGATAGAGTTCTGACCACCAGAAAACCTCAAAACGCTGCCTGTGCCTGCAGATAACAGAGGAGGCTGGACCTTGCTAAGGATTTTTGAGCAGAGCCTGAGTGAATCTGTCAGTTCCGATAAGTACAAAGTCTGGAGATGGCTTGTCAGTGCAGAAATCATTCTAAGTAGCAACTGGGGCAAGTGTTCTGTTTGTATTTCAATGTAAGTCTCCTAATAAAGAGATAATTCAATTGGGAAAAACATTTGAAAAATGATGAATTCAACTTCAATCCAGGATGTTCCCAAAGTCTTAGTGCAGTTTTAAGTAATTAAGGTTTTTGAAATCCATTTATTTAAAATTTCACCAAAACGAAGTTGGCAAATTGACCTATTCACAATATTTTAAATATACCATGCTCTTAACTAGGAATGTCAACAAATTATGTTTATTCTGAATACAGATTTAAAAAGAAAAAACATTTCTAGTTTCCAATAGTAATTAAAACATTTAAAGATACACCATGCATGTTTTAAATAAACCCTAAGTACATAACTACATTTTTCAAATTCAAATATATATATATATATATAGTAAGAAAAAAGTAAACAAGTAATTTATAATTCATAAATAAAGAGAAAATAGGTTCAATGTCATACCTGACACAGCACCCTCATACTTCTAGTAGGCTTTGAAATGAGAGAGCAAAGAATAAAAGAGAAAATATAAGAGAAAAAAGTTCCAACAGTCTTCATTGAGATGGTTGATAAAAAGTATTTTAAAAAGAATGTTCATGTGTTACAATGCAGAATGCCATCTACTGAACAATTAGCATTCAATCAAAACTATAACATTACTCTGTGTGTGTGTGTATGTGCATACAGACATCAATTCTTGTTACTTTGAAAAAGGACAAAGCATTCACAAAAACCCCCCACAAAAACAAAAAGCTATGCTAGATGGTAATAAAATCTTACCATTATTAATGATAAATCACTAGTAGACTAGGTTTACTCATAAATGTGAAACATCTATATTTTTGTTTCTCAGTATTTTGTACTGTATATATCCTTACCAAAGAAACTATATCCAACAAAAAATCCACTAGCAGGCAGAAACTGGTTAGCTGTAGCTCAGATGACTCACTGCTATCTCCAGGTCCAATCTGAAGTCGGACATGCAAGGTCCTCCTACAAAGGGAAAAAAATACAGTTTATGAAGCATAGCAGTAAGAATTTTGAATGTATCTGACAATAACAATAATGGCAACCCTCAATTAAATATCAAATTGGAAATTCTAAAAAGAAAAGGGGAGATTAATAAAATTGAAAATAAGAAAACTATTGAATTAAATAAAACTAAGAGTTGGTTTTGTGAAAAAACCAACAAAATAGATAAGCCTTTAGTTAATTTGATCAGAAAAAGGAAAGAGGAAAATCAAATTGTTAGTCTCAAAAATGATAAGGGAGAACTTTCCTCCAATGAAGAGGAAATTAGAGTAATAATTAGGAGTTTCTTTGCCCAACTTTATGCCAATAAATTTGATAATCTAAATGAAATGGAGGAATATCTACAAAAATATAGATTGCCCAGGTTAACAGAAGAGGATATAAATTATTTAAAATAGTAGCCCCATCTTAGAAAAAGAAATAAAACAAGCTATTAATCAATTCCCTAAGAAAAAATCTCCAGGGCCAGATGGTTTTACATGTGAATTCTACCAAACATTCAAAGAACAATTAATTCCAATACTATACAAACTATTTGAAAAAATAGGGACAAAAAGTATACTACTAAATTCCTTCTATGATACAGATATGGTGCTGATAGCTAAACCAGGTAGGGTGAAAACAGAAAAAGAAAACTATAGACCCGTTTCCCTAATGAATATTGATGCAAACATTTTTTTTTATTAAAGCTTTTTATTTGTATAACATATGTATGGGTAGTTCCCCAACATTGATCTTTACAAAGCTTTCCATTACAAATTTTACCCCCAGTCCCCTTCCTTCCCCTAGATGGCAGGAAGTCCACTACATGTTAATAATGTTGAAATGCTTGAGAAGTTATGCAAGAAAAATCCTATCTACAAGAAAAAAAAAAGAATCAGAGAAAGGCAACACAATGCAAGCAAATGTCAATAGAGATCATGAAAATGTTACGTTGCGGTCCATATTTCATTTCCCTCTCTCTGGGTATATATGGTTTTCTTCAGTGAACAATTGGAACTGGTTTGAGACAATTCTTTGTTGCAGAGAGCCATGTCCATCAGAATTGATCATGATGTAATACTGTTGTTGCTGTGTATGATGATCTCCTGGTTCTGCTCGTTTCACTCAGCATCAGTTCATGCAAGTCCCTCCAGGCCTCTCTGAAATCGTCCTGCTGGTCGTTTCTTACAGAGCAATTATATTCCATAACATTCATATACCATAATTTATTCAGCCAATCTCCAATTGATGGACATCCCTTCAGTTTCCAGTTTCTAGCCACTACAAAAAGGGCTGCCACAAACATTCATGCACAGGTGGGTCCCTTTCCCTCCTCTAAGATCTCTTTGGGATATAGGCCCAGTAGGAACACTGCTGGGTCAAAGGGTATGCACAGTTTGACAACTTTTTGAGCATAGCTCCAAATTACTCTCCAGAATGGTTGGATCCGTTCACAGTTCCACCAACAATGTATTAGTGTCCCAGTTTTCCCACATCCCCTCCAACATTCATCATTATCTTTTCCTGTCATTTTAGCCAATCTGACAGGTGTGTAGTGGTACCTCAGAGTTGTCTTAAGTTGCATTTCTCTGATCAATAGTGATTTGGAGCAACTTTTCATATGACTAGAGATGGTTTTAATTTCATCATCTGAAAATTGTCTGTTCATATCCCTTGACCACTTATCTATTGAAGAGTGGCTTGAATTCTTATATATATGAGACAATTCTCTATATATTTTAGAAATGAGGCCTTTATCAGAACCATTAAATGTAAAGATGATTTCCCAATTTGATGCTTCCCTCCTAATCTTGTCTGCATTTGTTTTGTTTGTACAGAAACTTTTTAACTTAATATATTCAAAATTATCTATCTGGTGTTCAATTAGGAGTTCCAGGTCTTCTTTGGACATAAATTTATTCCATCTCCACAGGTCTGAGAGATAAACTATATTACGTTGCTCTAACTTGCTTACAAAGTCCCTCTTTATATCTAGATGATGAACCCATTTAGATCTTATCTTGTGGTGTTAGGTATGGGTCAAGCCCTAATTTCTTCCACACTAGTTTCCAATTTTCCCAGCAGTTTTTGCCGAATAGTGAGTATTTATCCCAAAAGCTGGGGACTTTGGGTTTATCGAATACTAGATTGTTAAGGTTATTGCCTAGATTGTCCTGATATCCTATCCTGTGCCACTGATCGACTGCTCTATTTCTTAACCAGTACCAAACGGTTTTGATGACTGCTGCTTTATAATATAGTTTTAGATCTGGTACAGCAAGGCCACCTTCATCTGTCTTTTTTTTTCATTAATTCCCTTGAAATTCTTGACCTTTTGTTCTTCCAAGTGAACTTTGCTACTATTTTTTCTATATCTGTAAAATAATTTCTTGGGAATTTGATTGGTATGGCACTAAATAAGTAGATTAGTTTGGGTAGTATTGTCATTTTTATTATGTTCGCTCTGCCTGCCTATGAGCATTTAATATTTTTCCAACTGATTAGGTCTGATTTTATTTGTGTGGAAAGTGTTTTGTAGTTTAGTTCGTATAGTTTCTGACTTTTCCTTGGCAGATAGATTCCCAAATATTTTATGCTATCATCTGCTATTTGGAATGGAATTTCTTTTTGTATCTCTTGCTGCTGAACTTTGTTGGTAATATATAAAAATGCTGATGATTTATGTGGATTAATTTTGAATCCTGCCACTTTGCTAAAGTTGTGAATTGTGTCTAGTAGTTTTTTAGTTGAGTCTCTAGGGTTCTCTAAGTATACCATCATGTCATCTGCAAAGAGTGATAATTTGGTTTCTTCATTACCTACTCTGATTCCTTTTATCTCTTTTTCTTCTCTTATTGCTAAAGCTAACATTTCTAATACAATATTAAATAGTAATGGTGACAGATTCCAAGATTACATGACGATCAATTCTGATGGACATGGCTCTCTTCAACAATGAAATGCTTCAAACCAGTTCCAATTGTTAATGAAGAAAGCCATATACACTCAGAGAGAGGGATGTGAAATGTGGACCACAACATATCATTTTCATGCTCTCTGTTGATGTTTGCTTGCATTGTATTTCCTTTATCTGATTATTCTTTCTTGCAGATATGATTTCTCCTGCACAAAAATGATGTGTGGAAATAAGTATACATATATTCGATTTCTTAAGTATTTTAACATAATTAACATGTAGTGGATATCCTGCCACCTAGGGGAGGGGTGGGAAGTGGGGGGGAAAAATTTGTAACAGAAAGCTTTGTAAGGGTTAATGTTGAAGAATTACCCATACATATGTTTTGCAAATAAAAAGTATTAATAAAATTTAAAACAAAAAAACAAAAAAAAAGAAAGAAATTATTTTACAGATCTAGAAAAAATAGTAGCAAAGTTCACTTGGAAGAACAAAAGGTCAAGAATTTCAAGGGAATTAATGAAAAAAAAAAGACAGATGAAGGTGGCCTTGCTGTACCAGATCTAAAACTATATTATAAAGCAGCAGTCATCAAAACCATTTGGTACTGGCTGAGAAATGGAGCGGTCGATCAGTGGCATAGGATAGGATATCAGGACAATCTAGGCAATAACTTTAGCAATTTAGTGTTTGATAAACCCAAAGACCCCAGCTTTTGGGAAAATTTTAAATAAGACATTAGCAATGAGATTACAGAAAGTCATCACCAGGATAGTACACTGTGACCAAGTAGGATTTATACCAGGGATGCAGGGCTGGTTCAATATTAGGAAAACTATCAGCATAATTAATTATATTAATAACCAAACTAACAAAAACCATATGATTATCTCCATAGATGCAGAAAAAGCCTTTGATAAAATCCAACACCCATTCCTATTAAAAACACTAGAGAGTATAGGAATAAATGGGCTTTTCCTTAAAATGATCAGTAGCATCTATTTAAAACCATCTGCAAGCATCATATATAATGGAGACAAACTAAAACCATTGCCAATAAGATCAGGAGTGAAACAAGGCTGCCCACTGTCACCAAGGAATCTTGTTATCAAACTGTGCATACCCTTTGACCCAGCAGTGTTTCTATTGGGCTTATATCCCAAAGAGATCTTAAAGGAAGGAAAGGACTCCACATGTGCAAGAATGTTTGTGGCAGCCCTTTTTGTAGTGGCTAGAAACTGGAAGCTGAATGGATGCCCATCAATTGGAGAATGGCTGAATAAATTATGATATATGGATGTTATGGAATATTACTGTTCTGTAAGAAACGATCAGCAGGACAATTTCAGAGAGGCCCGGAGAGACTTGCTTGAGCTGATGCTGAGTGAAATGAGCTTTGTAAGGGTCAATGTTGAAAAACTACCCATACATATGTTTTGCAAATAAAAAGCTTTAATTAAAAAAACAAACAAACAACAACAACAACAACAACAAAACAGGTGTCCCTGGTTTCCACATCTACCATGTCTAACACCACAGTTGATTATTTTTGCCTATCAACTAAACTTAGTAAACGAAGGGGACTCTGTCATGTTTAAGATATCACATGACACATTCATTCAAATAACATTTATATTACATGGCTAATATGTATAAGGGGTAGAATGGTACAATGGTTAAAAAGCTTAAGTCAATTTGGCTCAAGCCCAGGGCTTCTAGACCATCTCTGACACATCCTGGTTATGGGACCTTGAGCAAATCACTTAACTTCTCAGCAGCCCAAACAATCTCTAAGACCTAAAGCTGCAGACTAAGAGAAGCAAGCATGAGGATAAAACAAGTTGGCTTTACAAATCAGAGAGCACACATTAGAATTTAAATGACCAAATCCCCTCTGCTTGCTTAAAAAAGGGACTTTTAAATACATTTATTATAAATAATAAATTAGACCTTGTATATCTTCTTTCCCCCCCTATTTTACTGTGCAGTCTGTAAAAGCTCCTTAAATATTTAGCAAAAGCAGTATGGTATAATGAAGGGTACAATGGATTTAGATTCAGAGGAATGGCTGTAGGATCACTTAGCTATATCATCTTGAGCAAGCCCAATTTATCTCTGAGCAACCATTTTGTCATCTGCAAAATAGGAGACAGCAATACCTACTCTATCTAAGAGTTGCTGTGAGATTTATATGTGTTTGTAAAGTGTTTTGTAAACTGTAATGGATTATATAAATGTTACCTATTATAAGTAAGTCCAGATAAATCAAGATGTTGACTATATTTAAAAACTCACAGTAGTATGGGATTTTGTATATCTGAATTACAGAAAGACTACCAAAAAAGTCTTTTTTGGTTTGTCAAATTTTAAAGCAAAATAGGAAAAGAACCAGTTCTTTATGCATACTTTATTCAAGTGAATTAATTTTACATACCTACAGCATTCTTCAAACCAACGTGCAATATAATCCCACATATAATAAGGTTCAAAGGAATTAAAGAGAAGATTGGCTGTTTTAATCAGTTCTGCTGTTTTCTTGTTTTCCCTCAATTTGCTAAAAAAAAAAAAAAAAAAAAAGAAAATAAATATAAGTTGACAAATATTAATACTTTTCTACCCTTTACCCCTATTTCCAAATTAACAATGTTGGAATATTTTAATACCATTTATATTATACTTTAGAATCAGGAAATGTTAAAATATATATGGAGGTTAACAGACTATGAAAAACATTTTCTTGCCATGCTCAAATAAGAATTATTATAGTTAATATATTGAAGAATTTGTATTCTCCAATAAGTGCCAACCCAAATCTGGAAGTATGGGAATATTTTACAAGAGATAATGTGTATAAAATGCTTTGTAAACTACAAAGTGTTATAAAAAATATATCTGAAATTGAGAGTAAGGAGAATCACAGAATCTTAAATTGCAGGAACCTTAGACATTATCTAGTTTTGCTTTTCATCAAGGCAGGCAACCATTCTGTAGTATTCCCAACAATGTTCACCCACACCATTTGGAGGGTAATCTGTTCCATTGTGACCTTAGAAAATTATTTCCTCTTCAAAAATGAGGGCTATATACAGAATGTTTCTTTTCTAAGTAACTATTACTCAAATATTTCAAGACTGCCATCATGTGAACTCTAAGTATTCTCTTTTTTAAGTTCTACACCTTTAGCTCCTTTTCTTGAGATCCTTTGTGATCATTCAAAAAACACTCCAATATTCCAGTTTGTCTTGTCCCTCTAAAAAAGTGGCACAGAACTATAAAGTATTCCAAATGTCCCACAATTACAGAATACAGTGGGAGTCATTCTACATATTACATATTTCTATTGAAGCCTAAGATTACATCTGTTTTTATTGGCAGCCATCACACAGTTGAGTTATAATGACTTTGCAGTCAGTTAAGAGCCCTAGTTTTTTTTTTTTCATTTAATTTGTTATGTAGTCATCTCCTTTCACCTTACCCTGACTTCTCCAACTTATTCTTATATTGTTAATGTTTTAAATTTAGGTGAGGGACTTCACATTTATCTAATTAAATTTCATTTTGACAGTTTAAGCCCATCATTTCAGACCACTAAGATCTTTCTGGATCCTGACTTTCTCACTAAATTTATTAGGTGTCTGTACATTTAGACTGGCTGTTTCTTTTCAAATGTTGAGGATGAGGTCAAAGTGAGAGATACTTCATCCCTCTATGTTAATATTGCCTTATTAATCAACTCATATATCTATTTTTAAACCAGTTATGAATACATTTGACAATACTACTATCCAGTCCATAGTTGTTCTTCTTGCATAATTTTGAAAAGTTTGATGATTTCATTGAAATTCAAATATGCTATATCCAATGCCTTTAGAATGAATACATAAAATATGATATCTGATACTTGCATTTTAAACATATTTTGGAGTATAGAAATAGTGAAATTATTTAATTATTTCTAATTTAAAACAACTGTCACTTTAGAACTTATTAAGCAAATATGTAATATAGTGCACTGAGTTAGATTTTAAAACAAGTCATTTCTGTACCTGCTTAATTGTGTATGATCTTTGCTGAAGGGTGGTTCTACCTGAAGATCCAATTCTGCCCTACACTGTGTATACAGTGTTCTAAAAACTTCAATCAGAACATCTTCTAATATGACAGGTCCTACAATAAATATAAAAAGTAAATGCAATAATGACATATTAGCAAATGACCATGTAAAGATTGTTTACAAAATTAAATGTCTTGAAGTAAGTTCTTTCCCTTTCCGCTTCCTTCAGATTCATACAAAGCCAAGTATAATTCCACATTTTATGTGGCTATCCTTAGAAAACAATAGAGTGACTAATGAAGTTATATATTTGGATTATAAAATGGAAAATTTATGATTAGAAACTTCTAGTATGTGCGTCATCCAAGTAAAATTAGGTTTGATTTTTTATCTTTCAAAAAGCAAATAATTAAAAATACAATTTCAAAGTGATGAGATAACATTTTTACTGTTTTGATCTTAAATGTTTCTTAAAGATAGTACAAATTAATATACTTTTAAGGAAAAAGGAAGGGAATAAGCTTTTTTTAAGCATTTCCTACATGGCAAGCACTAGTAAGTGTATTATTATAAGTATTTACTTTATTGTTGTAGTTGCATGGCCTGAGTTAATATATTACTACATGTATTTGAGATAGCCAAAGAAGATGAATGAAATAGATTCATTATTGAACAGGAGGAAGTGAGACAGCTGCATTGTATTTGGGAAACTGAACAATGCTTTAATCACATCAAAGTGCAAGTGGATAGGAAAATTCTTCTTTTCAATAAAACTATTCTCTTAGTCAGGTTTAATAGTTGCAAATCTTGAAAGAACATTTCTCAAGAAATTCCAAGTTATGGATGGCCTAAAGTATAATCTAACTAACTTACACATGAATGTAGTTCATGTTGTAGTCCAATAATGACAAATGTTTAAAATATGACATAAGGAATACCATGCAGTAAACTTATGAATGAAAAAGAAATGAGCATTTCCTATGGTACAAGTGATAAGGTAACACAGATAAATAAGCAGAGTGCTTCACTCGTACACTCAAGAGTATAAAAGAGGTAAAGGCCTTTGGCACATACAGGGAACACCTATGGAATACCTAAGAAAAATGTAAATAGGAATAGCACCTTTAAAGACTGGGGTAGGTTGCAAATGTGATCAAAAGAGGGAAAAATGACAATGATTAGATCACAGATCCCCTAGGTACTAAAGGTAATTTTTTAGATACCATTCTGTTATTAATAACTTTAAGGTTGTCAATTCTTGATTTAGTTATATTATTTGTGACCAAGCTACTGTTAACTAAAATTCAATGTTATATCTATGAAAAGCCAAACAAAATAATGCAAATGAGGAGACACATAAAAAATTAGGCTGCAGAAGTCAGAAGTCAATAAGGGCTACTCTGAACCTTTCTTTCTTTGCTTATGGACTTGAATTCTAAGTGATATGAGATAGTTAATGATTGTGAATTTCTATCTCTTTGCTTTAAATCACTGGGTCATTAAAAATGCCTTAAACAGCAAGGATTCCTTTGGGTGGCCTAGTATGGCGAGTTAGTTAAGGAGCTCACTTAGAACTGCTGATATATCCACTGCAAAAAGCTGAATTTTCTAAGCATGGTTTTTATATCAGACATTGATAACATATACTCAAATGTTATCTACTAAAATGACCTGGAAGATGACATGTGTATACACACACACACACACACACACACACACACAACTGTTATTTGTTTGTTTTTAGTGATACAGAATTTAAAAATATTACCTAGTTCAGGTTTGTCCAGTAAACTGATTAAAATGCGAAAGGGTTTTAGGTCTTGCATTAAGGTACTTTCTTCTCCAAAGCCATTCACTTGTAAGATTCCCACCATTGCCTTTTTAAAAAGAAAAGAAAAATGAAAATTAGTAAATAGAAAAATAACAGTCAGATACTGATAATGGGAAAAAAAAACACACCAGGCATGTGTGACATGTTTGAATGTGGTAAAAAAAAATTATAGGATGGTAACATACATGATAGTGACATAACATCCCTATTATACTACTGAAATAATTCTTCCCTAGTATGTTTATTTTCCCTCTGGTAAAGAAAAATGTTCTTTCTTATCTTTGGAGATAGAATTACAATACATATATAATATCATATTACTGTTTTTACTATCTGTGTTAATTTGAGACTAGTAGTCAATGAGACTCATAATCCTATCCATTTTCAGTTCATTCTGAGCAGTCACCTCACCAAGTATTTACTCTAGTTATTTGGAAATTCCCTTAAGAAAACTATTAGATAATTGTGGAAATATGTATAAAAGAATTGCACATGTTTAACATATATTGGATTATTTGCTGTCCAAGGGAGAAGGTTGGGGGAAAGGAAGAAAAAAAAAATTTGGAACTCAAAAGTTTTTCAAGGATGAATGTTGAAAACTATCTACGCATATATTTTGAAAATAAAAAGCTTAAAAAAAAGTATCAGATAAGATTTTTCTTGCACACCAATGATAAGTTTGGAAATATGTATACATATATTCGATTTGCCAATATTTTAACATAATTAACATGTAGTGGATATCCTGCCATCTAGGGGAGGGGTGGGGAGTTGGGGGGAAAAATTTGTAACGGAAAGCTATGTAAGGGTTATTGTTGAAGAATTACCCACACATATGTTATGCAAATAAAATAAAAATTAAAAAAAAATAATAGACAAATACAAAAAAAAAAAAAAAGTATCAGAGTAAGAAGGAAAAAATGTATACCTGATTGGGCTTGGGGACAAAGCTACTCAAAAATATTCCACTAAAATGGAGTTTTATCATAGTTATATTCTTGTTGGAAAGCCAACTATGAAGGACTTTAAATGGGAGCATGTGGCAATAAGAATTTAAGCAGTACCTACAATATGTCTGGTACTGTGCTAAACTCTTTTACAAATATTATTTCACTTCATCCTCACAATAACCTTAGAGATAGGTGTCAGATCTGGGAATGCTCGGGCAAAAAGTGACTTCCTTAGGAGAACACATCTACTAAGTATCTAAACATTTTTTTTTAAATTCAAGTATTCTTGCTTCCAGGCCTACCATTCTATCCACTATGCCACCAGCAACTTGAGAGAATCCATTTGATTGGTCTCTGGGCTTCCATTGAAAAAAAGTCTAACCCACACAGGAAAACAGAAACTATTTTCACAATTTAAGAATGCTATGAAAAAGTAAAAGGTTTCTTTCATAGGAAAGAATTGAGACTTTGAAATGGACACTGCGGGTAAAATGGATGCTATCTCTGAAACTGCTTGGGCACTCATTAGACTATGAGAATGTTACCTCTGCTTGAACTCTGTTTGAAGAACTGTGCCATCAGTTCTTTACTCCCCAATGCAGGTGATATCTCCTGTTTTCAAAAGCACGCCCACAAGGCCTCCAGATGTACTATTTTATCTATGACCAAACACCTTGACTACTTAATGAATATAGAACTTAAAGAAATGCTGCCTCCCTGTTACACTTCGCCGCCTGCCTGGGAAAGGAATTTATTTATTTATTTATTTATTTATTTATTTTTTTTTTTTAAATTTTATTTGCATAACATATGTGTGGGTAATTCTTCAACAATAACCCTTACATAGCTTTCCGTTACAAATTTGGGAAAGGAATTTTTAATGTGATAAATGTTTCTAAACATTCTTGTGATTTTCTCCCATAAACACGTGTCCCTAAAACTCCTCGGGACTGAACCCCTAATCTTGCACTGGTAGGGTTCAGTCACTGGCCAGATAATAAACGCTCTTAAAATCCAATTATTTTGGCTATCCTGTATTTTCTCTCACCTGAGCATTTCAATTTCATCTCATATCTATCAGTTTGACAAAAAAAAAAAAAACAAATGCTAGAGAGACATATTAATATATTGTTGGTGAAGCTATGAACTGGTCCAACTATTCTGGAAAGCAAATTAGAATTTTACTAAAGAAGTCATTAAACTGTTGAATCCCTTTAATACAGTGATATCACTATCAAAGACAGGAAAAAGACTCCCCCCCTCCAAAAAAAAAATATTTGTTGTAGAACTTTTAATAATAGCAAAAATCTAGAAGGAAAGTAGCCTTATACAAAGTGCCCACTAACAGGAAAATGGCTGAACAAATGGTGGTATGTGCCAGTACACTAGTTCTGGAGTCAAAGTCTGGAGAACTTAAGAACAAATTCCACCTAACACTACCAGTGTGACTTGGGCAAATCACTTAATCTGCCTAGGCCTAAGTATTCATAAATGAAAAATAGGAGGACTGGAATAGATGGTCTTTGAGGTCCCATGTAGCTCTAGATCTAGATATTAAACTGGCATCCAAGTACCCTGTAAGATGTGTGAACTTGGATGTGAAAAAAAATTACTTTATTTAAATAACTGTTTTTCTTTATAATTCTATGCATTTTATTTTATGTACTGAAAAACCACCTAAAAAGAGGTCCACAGAATTCACCTGGTTAGTTAATAAGTCTAAAATGTAAAAAAAGTTAAGAACCCTTGCTCTACAGACGATTATTGTACCTTATAAAAAAAGGATAAACATGAAGAATTCAGAGAAACTTGGAAAGGTTTACATGAACATTAGTAAAGTGATGTTAGCAGAAAAAGGAGGATAATATACATGATTACCACATTAATATAAAGAAAAATAATACTGAAGTAATTCAGAACTGTGACCAAAGCAATTCACTATCAGTGAAAAGCATATCCCTCCCATGGGGCTCTCATCAAGGAAGGAGTGGACTAAAGGTACGAGAAAAGGTATAAATACTTAAACATAGTCAAAGTTTTGAGTAGCTTTGCTAAACTATACTGCTTTGTAAGAAGGAAGGATACCAAAAAGTGGTAAGGAAATTATTGGGAAACAAAAATGGTATTTTAAAAACATCATTAAAACATTTTTAAAAACTTTTAGAGGTGCTTCTATTCAGAAAGATCAGTCACTGACTTACCACCCCCAGAGCAATAGAATCTTTCTTGTATGAAGAAGTATGGATACAAAACAAACATTATAGCCATGAATAAAATGGTTGTATCATTCTACACTAGTAATAATCCATTACCACTCCATCCAGAGGCTTGCTTTACCCCACTGGTCTTCTGAGATTATGAATAATCATAGCATGGATCAGAGTTCTAAAGGGCTTTAATATTCTTTTCCTTTAAATGTGAGATAGCAATCATGAAAACTAGTGCAATCTTAGTTTGCATTTAGAAAGACCTTATGTCCATATTATAGTCTGGCTGCACTGGGCTCTTCATTTCATGCTATCAGAAGCACTATGTTAAATTCTGGCCAGTACAGGTACTGATAAGTTTGAGAATGTTTAGAAGAATGCAAGCTAAATGGTAAAGGGTCCAAAGTTCATGGTATATGAGGACTGGTTGAAAAAAAATGAAGGATATTTAGAGAAGCCATTAAAGAGGATGAGACATGATATCTGCCTTCAAGTATTTGGAAGGTTCTCACAAGTAAGGCAAATTTGGGCTTCATGTAAGGTAAAAAATTGAATCATTAGGTAATTGGATCCTCATTATTAGAATTTTCAAGCCAATTATGGATGATTCCCTTTTACATATGATATAGAATCTTTGCTCAGGTAAAGGTTGACATAATTGGCCACTGAGATCTTTTTCCATTTATGATATTCTAGATGCTTAAGAATTATTAAATGCAATACAGAGGAAGTACATAGGAATTAACTACTAGCAGGATTTAATAAAGATTAGTAAGATAAAAAAAGATTGTTACTGGAGATTATAGTATGAAAGTAATTCCATAATGAATAAGCAAAGAGTAAAATCAAGGCACTCATTACCTGGACCAACATTTCTTTTGAAAAAGTAGTAAAATAATAAGTGGCATGTTCCTCAGGATTACTGTGTCTTGTGCTTCTGGGTCCTATGATAACACCATTGTTATCAAAGCCTCCAAGCAAACAAATATAAAACACATTAGTATTCCAAACACAAAAATCTACACCACCAATTTAAAAACCATGTATCTCAATAATGGCCAAAACATACCAATTTGTAGTCCATTTAATGGCAGCAAGAGAGATAATTTTATAAAGTTTAATAAAAGAAAATTCTGTGTGAATGACATTCTTTTAGAATAATTCTCCTGCTTACCAATGATACAAAGTAACTTATTTTTCAGGATATAGTAGGAAAATTTTACAGCTCTTCATACACAACTGTAAATAGTTCATCAATCTCCACAAAGTTCTTTGTGTGGTAAAAGGCTCATGACTAGAATTTAGTGAGGCCTTTGAATTCTCTTTGGCATATTTCTGAGAGAAGATACATGGACCCTCTCAGAAGGAGAATCTCCAGCAAAATGCTGAATGAGATAATGGTCTTATCTGGATAGAAGAGTCATTTGTCCCATTCAACCTCAGTCTACATCCCTTTTAGGTACTTCATGACCTTGAAGGCAAAAAATTATTTTTCACTAATTCAACCATAATATTAATTTATTTACATTATCATAATTGCAACTGTAATTCTTTTCTGTAGAAAAGAACGACATAATGGATTCATATAACTAAAATTCCAACGAGATCTTCTTCCATAATGTAGAACTACAAATCAAATATGGAATTTTCATTAGGGAAACCTGAATTCATATTTGTCTTCTTATGAAATTTTATTATTATATAAAATAAACAAGTGAATCTACAATGTCATATACTCTTTCCTAAGTTTTTATATTTTCCTTATGCTATATACTGAGTAAATTAGTATTATTTAAGAAAAACAACCAAACATTTATTTTATGGTAAAACACATAAAATTCCAACAGTTTCTTTAAAAGTTAAAGCTTTAAAAAAAAAAAAACAAAAAAAAAAAAACCACTTTTAGTTTTTTCAGGCTTAATCACACACGTCACATACCTACCTAGAAGCCATGCATAAAGCCTGCGATTCAGAGACATATCTCTTCTTAAAACCACATGAAGAGCTGCTGATAAGATTCTGATCATGTCAGGACGAGTTGCCTGAAAAAGGGAGGAGCAGTCTCATTTCAAACTTTTTCTTCCGAGTTTCTCTTTAAACAAATTTATGGTAACAGTAAAGAATTAAGACCCCAATTCTGTGTTCTTGATTATTCAACTTCTTTTCATTTCTATTTCTTTTCTTCTTATTACTCCAATGAATTTTTTTTTGTTTTTATGATTATTTTAGCTAGTGATCTTTTCAATTCAAAAAGGCATACAATTTTAGCTCTAAGAAAATCAAAGAAGCCTTTCAATTAGAATGCATATTTCAGGAATACTAAAAATCAAGGTCTAAAATAATAATATTAGTTCCCAACTCATTTACTATTACAAACTCTTTCCAGTTAAGGTTAAAGGCTCTGTTAAAATGGAAAATATATTATCTGACATAAAGTTATTATTAGACATCAACACCATAAAATGAATTAATTTATCAAATTAGCTTTGAACCAGTGGCCATTTGATAATAGGATGTTGTACTTTTATTGAGGTGAGAATAAAAAGCAGATGAGAAAAAAATGAGGAAAAAAATCTAGAAAACTAGAGTATTGTGGGAGAAGATAGCTGTGGAAAGCAAGCTCTGATAAGGTAATATAAAAAGAGCCTATAAAACCAGAGAACAGTATTAAGACCTTGGTGTATAAATAGGAGTTCAAAACAGGATAGAGGAAGAGCTGACAAGAGGAAAAATGATAAAAAAGAGGAACAAAAAATTTGTTTAGTGCTAACCCAGTTATGAACAATTAACAAAGAAAAAAAAAACTTAATGAGGAATCCCATTCAAACTGAATTACTGAAAATCACTGCTAACTGGGGCCTTCTTAAATTAGAGGCTAAAACTTTTCCCCTACTATTAAACTTTGGCAATAAAGAAACACTCATGTATCACAATGAGCACTCAATCAAGATTTTTGAGTGTACTGGAATTTAGACCATTTCTTCACAAATGAGAAAATTAACTGGTCAGTTTTAGTCAACTACATGGTTTATTGTGAACTCCCAGGTTAATTGTGATCAACTATAATAAAAATATACAGAATTCCAATGAGTAGCTAAAATGTCTTTCCAATTGCAACCAATTCTCCAATGAAAATGATATGGCTCCTACATTTCAAGTTTTCAATCAGAAGTCAAGATAGGTAATGACCAAGTCAGAGACAACTGATATACAATGTTAGGCAGAGCTAACGCTTATTTGATAGCTATATTTTGCCCCTCTTTGCTTTTTTATGTTAAATTTTAGAAAGACTACTTAAAAAGTGATAGACATACGTGGATCTTTTAAAAGAACTCTGTTAAATTAGTTCCCTTCATTTTGCATTAAGAATTATTCTCCTGGGGCAGCTAAGTGGTGCAGTGGATAGAGCACCAGCCCTGAAGTCAGGAGGACTTGAGTTCAAATCTGGTCTCAGACACTTAACATTCCCTAGCTGTGTGACCCTGGGCAAGTCACTTAACCTCAACTGCCTCAGCAAAAAAAAGCAAAAAAAAAAAAAAAAAAAAAAAACAACGAATTATTCTCCTTTCATTCTTCTGTTTCCTATAAATCCTGCTAGGAAAAAAAAAAAAATTCCTTTTTTGAGAAGTCATCCCGAATAGTAAAAAGGCTCAAACTCAGGAATACTTGTGAGATCTGAGCCTCATCTCTGAGACAAATTGGCTGTATGACATTGGGAAAGTCACTTAGGTTTTGTCTACTCTCTGCAGCTTTCTAAGATAATAAATTACAGAACAATTGTTGATCTGCAAAAATAGGAGTTTCCTAAAGGATAAAGTAACATGAGCAGATCAAAATCATCCCATTTCTCCCATCCAAAATCTCCCACTCTATTCCTACCAACTGGTTTATTAAATACAAAAATGGCATACATGATGATTATCATTAAAAATGCATATGTATATAATATATATTTGATTTCTAAAACAATTACCTTATAAAATCAGCTAAATGACACAGTGGATAGAGTAACAGACGAAGTCAGGAGGACTTGAGATCAAATCTGGTCTCAGATACTTATCACTAATTGTGTGATGCTGGACAAGTCACTTAATCCCAATTGTCTCACCAAAATAATAATAAAATAAAATAAAATAAAAAATATCACTAATATTTTACCTGACTCATATGAAAAGGAAAGCAGAAAAGTATAAGGTCCAGAGTGCTTCTTTGTACAAGGACACTTGAATCCTGTACTGAAGTACTTACTGCTTCCACCTGCAAAAAGAATGCCGTGAAACTAAAAGTACTTACTGAAAATGAACACTGATACAATTACAATGAAATTATGCCAACAAAGCAAGTCAAATCTTTCCTCCTCCCAAGTTGGTGAGAGAAACATTCTGAGCATATGTACTCTAATTAAATGCAATCATATTTAAAGAAATCTAAAGCAATCTCTATAATTTAAAAAACATTTTTAAAATTATAGGAAGAAATAATATGAGAAAGAAATAATTATCAAAACCATTTGATTCTGGTTTTAAAAAAGAAAAGAAGATAATAGAAAAGATCAGACGGTGAAGATCAAAAATAATTAAACTAAATAATCCAATGTTCAATAAACCCCAAATATAAAAATCTCCCTATTTGACAAGAATGACTGGGAAATTGGAAACTCAAACTAGTAAAATTTAAGTTTAGACCAACATCTCATACCGGGGCTTCTTAAACTTTTTTTACATATAACCCCTTTTTGTCCAAGAAATGTTTACTTGACTCCATATGGGATCATGAACCACAGTTTAAGAAGATGGATCTTATATCATATACCCCAATCCATCAAAAATGGCTATGTAATCTGAATATAAAAGAGTATACTATTATTAAAATTAGAATTAGAAGAATTAGAATTGGAATTAGAAGAGTACCACAGAAGGTAAGGAATCTACCCTATCTATGGTTTGTAAAGCCCTATATAACCTGCATTCTTCCTATCTTTCTGGTCTTCTTTAATTTACTATCCTCCATCTACTCTAGCATCTAGTGATATTGACCACCTTGCTGTAGTCCTCCCATAAGAAATGCTATCTTCAGATTCTATTAACTTTCCTTGGCTGCATACCTGAAACATTCTATCTCTTAATCTCTCCCTCTGGGATACCTTAGCTTTCTTTAACTCTCAACTAAAGTCTTCTCTTCTATAAGATTTTCAGAGTCCTTCTTAATCTTAGTGCCTTCCCCCAGAGATTATCTCTAATTTATCCTTCACTCCCCCCCAACACACACACACACACACACACACACACGTTTATGTGTGTGTATGTATCTACATATACCTTATTTGAATATAGTTATTCATATATTGTCTCCCCAAGAAATCATGATCTTCTTCAGAGAAGTTATTCTTTTTAGTTTTTCACTGTACCTCAACACTTATAACAGTGCCTTGCACATCACAGGCACTTAAACACTTGTTTACTGTGGCTTGGGGAAAGGGGACCAAGTGAGACAGAGGTAATTAGAAATTTTGATTAAATGAAACAGATAAGTTTTTTCTTAAATAAATTTTAGGAAAGTAGGATAAGAACACAATTTGTTAGATGGGAATAAAACCAGCTCTATGGCTTCCCCTCACACACACAAATTGGCAAGGATGACAAAAGAGAAATCAGTGCCAGAGGAGTTATAAAAAGATAGCCAAATTAATACAGTGTCAATGAAGCTGTGAAATGGTCCAAACATTCTGAAAGGCAGTTAGGAATAATACAAATAAATAATGTAAATAAAATTAAAATGTTTATACTCTTTGAGCTAACAATTCTGCTGTTGGACATAGAACACAAAGAAATCAATAACAATAAGAAAGATCCCAAATATATCAAAATATTTACAAAAGCATCTCACTTGGGAAAGGGACCCACATGTGCAAAAATGTTTGTGGCAGCCCTTTTTGTAGTGGCAAGAAATTGGAAATTGAAAGGATGCCCATCAATTGGAGAATCACTGAATAAATTATGGTATATGAATGTTATGGAATATTATTGTTCTGTAAGAAACGACCAACAGGATGATTTCAGAGAGGCCTGGAGAGACTTGCATGAACTGATGCTGAGTGAAATCAGCAGAACCAGGAGAACATTATACACAGCAACAAGACTATACGATGATCAATTTTGATGGACATGGTTCTCTTCAACAATGATGTGACTCAAACCAGTTCCTATTGTTCAGCGATGAAGATAGTCATATACATCCAGAGAGAGGCCTGTGGGAACTGAGTGTGAACCACAATACAACATTTTAACGCTTTCTGTGAATATTTCCATGCATTTTGTTTTCCTTCTTAGGTTGTTTTTTCTTCTTCTCTTTCTAGATCTGATGTTTCTTGTGCAGTAAGATAACTGTATAGATATGTATACATGTATTGTATTTGTCATATAATTTATCCTATTTGGCATGTATTAGATTACCTGTCATCTAGGGGTGGAAGGTGGGGGAAAGGAGGGGAAAAGCTTGGGAAAAAAAAAGTTTTTGCAAAGGTCAATGTAGAAAAATCACTCATATGTTTTGTAAATAAAAAGCTTTATAAAAAAAAAGGAATACATTGTACACAATAACAGCAAGAATGTGTGATGATCAACTATGAAAGACTTGCTTCTTACAAGGTTTTGCAGGGATCAATGTTGAAAATTATTCATGCATATGTTTTGAAAATAAAAAGCTTTAATAAAAATTTTTTTGAAAAAAAAAAGCACTTCACTTTTTATGGTAGCAAAAAACTAGAAATAAAGTAGAAGCCCATCAACTGGGATAAGTCTAAAAAACTTATAGTATATAAATAAAAAGCAATGACTACAAAAGTAATGATGACTATTGCTGATTCAAAGAAACTCTGGAAAACTTATGTGAACTGCTGCTGAGTAAAATGAGCAGAATCAAGAGAATTTACAGAATAATAATATAATGGACAATTTGAAAAACTACAGAAATCTCATTAGCTAACTATTAACTAACATAGATGATAACTATGATGAATTTTCAATATGGGCTCTCAAATAGGATTGTACTGTTATCCTTGGGGTAACTTGTTCCATTGATCAAAAGATGGGTCAATTACTGGTATTAATACACTTATTATGGTGAGTAGGAATGTTGTTAGGTATTTTTTAAAAATGGAGGGGGTCGGGGCAGCTAGGTGGCGCAGTGGTTAGAGCACCAGCCCTGAAGTCAGGAGGACCTGAGTTCAAATCTGGTCTCAGACACTTCCTAGCTGTGTGACCCTGGGCAAGTCACTTAACCCCAATTGCCTCAGCAAAAAGCAAAAAAAAAAAAAAAAAAATGGAGGGGGTTGGCGTATATGTATCAAAATGAGAATTCTAAGATTGATCATGTGACATAGTGTGATAAGAATAAAGATGATGGAGAAGTAATCTAGTTTAAAGCTTATAATTATATTGAAGGTGTTTATTGATAGTCATTGGCAACTGGTAATTGTGGCTTCTTGACCTGATGAGATAAACAGGGTAAGAGGATTCAGGCTAGTAAAGAAGGCAGTTTTACACAGTGAAGGGAAATTGGGGATTGTATATGGGAATATGATGTTGTGTATTAACGGGAAGGCTAGTATAATAATTGACAGGGAGAGTGAGGAATTAAATAACTAATTAATTACTTTTATTGAATTGCACCAAAATTTTTGGTTCCTAAGACCAATGGATGACTATTATCCTTTAAAGGTAAGAAAGCCATAGTTATTAGCCATGAACCCAAGAATTAGCAGTTCTTGTAACTTTCTCAGCATATAAAGAGGCTTAAACTCCTAAGTTTAGATTCACAATATGTTTTTGTTAAATTGTATTTGCAATATGTGGGGCCTAAATTAAATTTTGGGTTAACTGAAATAATTAACAGTGGTAGCAGGTAGAATACCTGCAGGTAGAACGCCAAGTATTTTAACATAATTAACATGTAGTGGATATCCTACATCTAGAGGAGGGGTGGGGAGTTGGGGGGAAAAATCTGTAACAGAAAGCTATGTAAGGGTTAATGTTGAAAAATTACCCATACATATGTTTTGCAAATAAAATAAAGTTTAAAATAATAATAATAATAATTATGCCTCATAATGAGAGAATTATGAATGGTTAGCAGAGGTTGGTTGTAATAGTATATGTTCTCGGGTGAAAGTGGGCTTGATAGAATATGTATGGTGGGTAGATTTTCCTCATTGGGATGTGATTAGTATGTGTAGGGAATAAAGGACAGTAATTACTGTATTGATTCCCAGTAGGATAATCTCCCAGTAGGAGATCAAGGGAATGAGGTTATAATTACTATTAATTTGCCTAGAAGGTTGATGGTAGGTGGTAGAGCTAGATTAGCTAAACTAGCAAGTAATCATCAAGTAGATATAAGTGGAAGAACTACTTGAAGGCCCTGAGTAAGGATTAAGTGTTGGCTGTGGATGCGTTCATAGTTTGAATTGAAGAAGTGAATCCATGGGTAATTATTAAGACTGTTACACCTATAAAGATGAGAGGTGATTGTATAAGAGCAGCAATGATAACTAATCCCTACAAAAGAGTAGGCAATGAGGGATTTGGGGTCTGTCTGTCAGAGGCAGATAGAGCTTGTTATAATTATGCCTCATAGCAATTTGGAACTATGCTCAAAAAGTTATCGAACTGTGCATACCCTTTGACCCAGCAGTATTTCTATTGGGCTTATATCCCAAAGAAATCATAAAGGAAGGAAAGGGCCCCACATGTGCAAGAATGTTTGTGGCAGCCCTTTTTGTGGTGGCTACAAAATGGAAAATGAATAGATGCCCTTCAATTGGAGAATGGCTGAATAAATTATGGTATATGAATATTATGGAATATTATTGTTCTGTAAGAAACGACCAGCAGGACGATTTCAGAGAGACTTGCATGAACTGATGCTGAGTGAAACGAGCAGAACCAGGAGATCATTATACACGGCAACAACAATACTATATGATGATCAATTCTGATGGACGTGGCTCTCTTCAACAATGAAATGTTTCAGACCAGTTCCAATTGTTCAGTGAAGAAAGCCATATACACCCAGAGAGAGGGATGTAAAATGTGGACCACAACATAACATTCTCATACTCTTGACTGATGTTTGCTTACATTGTGTTTCCTTTATCTGATATGTCTTTTGTGTAGATACGATTTTTCTTGCACAACAATGATAAGTTTGGAAATATATATATTCGATTTGCCAAGTATTTTAACATAATTAACATGTAGTGGATATCCTGCCATCTAGGGGAGGGGTGGGGAGTTGGGGGGAAAAATCTGTAACAGAAAGCTATGTAAGGGTTAATGTTGAACAATTACCCATACATATGTTTTGCAAATAAAATAAAATTAAAAAAAATAATAATAATAATTATGCCTCATAATGAGAGAATTATGGTTAGCAGAGGTTGGTTGTAATAGGTTCAGTAAAGGCTGTAATTCATATGATGCCATAGACCCCTAGTTTAAGTAGAATGGCGGCTAAAACTATAGAGTCTGCAATGGGGGATTCAACATGTGCTTTAGGTAGTCATAGATGTAGGCCACTTATTTTTTTTTTTTTTTGCGGTGGTATTTTTACTATGAATGCTATTATGCAGGCACATCATAGTAGGGAGGTTGATACGGAGGAGTCTAGTGTTGGGGAAACTAGTGACATAGTTAATATGTGCAGGGAGCCTAGGTTGTGATATAAATAGAGAATAGCTACTAATAGTGGGAGAGATCCTACTAGTGGATAGAATAAGAAGTACAGTCTGGGGTTGAGTCATTCAGTTTGATTCCCTCAGCATATAATAAATAATGATTAGGGTAGGTTCAAATAGGACATAAAATATGAGCTCTGATGAGGTAAATGCTATGATTAGTGAGATTTGGAGAATAATAAGTAAGGTAAGATAGATTTTTTTTTCAGGTCAAAGGTTCATGAATTAAGTGATTTTTGGCTTGCAATTATTATTAGTGGAAGAAGTCAATATAATAAAACTAGAAGTGGTCCTGATAGGGAATATAATGAGAAAGAGCTGTTGTAACTGTAGCCCAGGTCTGTGCTATGATCCAGTAGAGTTTGGCTTCAAATGCTAATTAGAAAACTGTGGGTAGGGGCAGCTAGGTGGCCCAGTGGATAGAGTACCAGCCCTGAAGTCAGGAAGTCCTGACTTCAAATCTGGCCTCAGACACTTAACACATCCTAGCTATGTGACCCTGGGCAAGTCACTTAACCCCAATTACCCCCCCCAAAAAAAAAGAAAAGAAAAGAAAACTGTGGGTACACCTACCATCGTATACCAAGATAAGGTCGAAACGGATTCATGATCTAGACATAAAGAATGATATTATAAACAAATTAGAAGAACGTAGGATGGTTTACCTCTCAGATTTGTGGAGGACAAAGGAATTTGTGACCAAAGAACTAGAGATCATCATTAATCAAAAAATAGATAATTTTGATTTTATCAAGTTAAAAAGTTTTTGTACAAGCAAAACTAATTAATGCAGCCAAGATTAGAAGGAAAGCAATAAACTAGAAAAACATTTTTACATTCAAAGGTTCTGATAAAGGCCTCATTTCTAAAATATATAAAGAATTGACTCAAATATATAAGAATTCAAGGCATTCTCCCAACTGATAAATGGTCAAAAGATATGAAGACAATTTTCAAATGAAGAAATTGAAACTATTTCTAGTCATATGAAAAGGTGTTCCAAATCACTATTGATCAGAGAAATGCAAATTAAGACAACTCTGAGATACCACTACACATCTCTCAGACTGGCTAAGATGACAGGAAAAGATAATGATGAATGTTGGGAGGGGATGTGGGAAAACTGGGACATTGATACATTGTTGGTGGAACTGTGAACGGACCCAACCATTCTGGAGAGCAATCTGGAACTAAGCTCAAAAAGGTATGAAGCTGTGTATACCCTTTGACCCAGCAGTATTTCTACTGGGCCTATATCCCAAAGAAATCTTAAAGGAGGGAAAGGGACCCACATGTGCAAAATTGTTTGTGGAGGCCCTTTTTGTAGTGGCAAGAAACTGGAAACTGAATGGATGCCCATCAATTGGAGAATGGCTGAAAAAATTATGGTATATGAATGTTATAGAATATTATTGTTCTATAAGAAATGACCAACAAGATAATTTCAGAGAGGCCTGGAGAGACTTACATTAACTGATGCTAAGTGAAATGAGCAGAACCAGGAGATCATTATACACAGCAACAAAAAGACTATATGATGATCAATTCTGATGGACATGGTTCTTTTCAACAATGAGGTGATTCAAACCAGTTCCTATTGTTCAGCGATGAAGATTGTCATATACATCCAGAGAGAGGCCTATGGGAACTGAGTGTGGACCACAACACAGCATTTTAAAGCTTTCTGTGAATATTTGCTTGCATTTTGTTTTCCTTCTTAGGTTGTTTGGTTTTTATTTTTTCCTCTTTCTAGATCTGATTTTTCTTATGCAGTAAGATAACTATATAAATATGTATACATATATTGGATTTGTCATATAATTTAACATATTTAACATGTATTAGACTACCTGTCATCTAGGGGTGGGGTTAGGGGGAAGGAGGGGAAAAATTTGGAACAAAAAAAATTTTTTGCAAAGGTCAATGTAGAAAAATCACTCATATGTTCTGTAAATAAAAAGCTTTAATTAAAAAAAAAAAAGGAAACTGTGGGTAGTAGCATTAATCCAAATTCAGGGTTTGTTTGAGCAGCAGGTTAGTGGAATTAATATAAAGGTGGGTATAAGGATTTTTAACATTGTAGGAGATTAAGATTATGAATGTGATCGTTTCCATGGGTGCCAGAAATTTTCACTAGGACTGCTAAACTGACACCTGCTTTGCAGGCTGAGAATACCAATAGGATTAAAGGGGTTACTGATACAGAAAACATATGGAAGTGTGTGATTAGGAGGGATATGAGGATAAATAAAGTTAGCATTATACCCTCTGGACAAAGAAGGGTAGATATTAGGTGAAATCGATAAATTAGGACTCCTATAAGGGCTAATAAGGCCACAATTAGTTTTAGGTTGATGGGTAGCATAAGGTATTCATACGGTAGAACCATGATTTATTGATTATCAATTATCTTAATTAGAGTAAAAACCTACTCCGTTCACTCCAGGGTTTTTGGAATGATTCATATGCTAAGCCTGCTGTGAGTAGAATAATAAGGGAGAATGAGAGAATAAGTATGATGCTGGTTGTTGGTAGTTAGATTGCTCAGGATAGTGGTAAGAGGAGGGCATTTTCTAGGTCAAAAAGGAAGAATGTGAAAGCTATGAGGAAAAATTTTATTGAAAAGGGGAGTCAGGTGGAGCCCAGTGGATCAAAACCTCATTCGTAGGGGCTGGATTTTTCTAGATAGAGGTATAGTTGGGAGAGTCAGAAGGCAATTAGAAGTACAATTGTGGCTAGAATGGAATTAATTAGGAGGGTTAGGATAAAGTTAACTATTTTTCTCTGGCTTTACCCAGAACTTAATGATTGGAAATCAGCAGTACTAATTATACTAGAGAAATATGAGCCTCATCAGTAGATGGATACATACAGGAATAACCACACTACATCTATGAAATGTCAATATCAGGCAGCAGCTTCAAATCCATAGTGATGGGTAGATGTAAAATGATAGTGAAGTTGTCGAATTAAACATACAATTAAGAATAGTGACCCAATAATTACGTGAAGGCCATGGAAACCTGTTGCTATGAAGAATGTTGAGCTTTACCGCGGTCATCAAAACCATTTGGTACTGGCTAAGAAATAGAGTAGTCGATCAGTGGAATAGGATAGAATCACAGGACAAACTAGGCAATAACTATAGCAATTTGGTTTTTGATAAACCCAAAGACCCCAGCTTTTGGGATAAGTATTCACTATTTGACAAAAACTGCTGGGAAAACTAGAAACTAGTGTGGAAGAAATTAGGGCTTGACCCACATCTAACACCACATACCAAGATAAGATCTAAATGGGTTCATGATGTGGATATAAAGAGTGATACTATAAGTAAATTAGAGGAATGTGATATAGTTTACTTCTCAGACCTATGGAGATGGAATAAATTTATGTCCAAAGAAGAACTGGAACTCTTAATTGAAAACCAGATAGATAACTTTGACTATATTAAGTTAAAAAGTTTTTGTACAAACAAAATCAATGCAGACAAGATTAGGAGGGAAGCAATAAATTGGGAAATCATCTTTACATTTAAGGGTTCTGATAAAGGTCTCATCTCTAAAATATATAGAGAATTGTCTCATATTTATAAAAATTCAAGCCATTCTCCAATCAATAAATGGTCAAAGGATATGAACAGACAATTTTCAGAGGATGAAATTAAAACTATTTATAGTCATATGAAAAGGTGCTCCAAATCACTATTGATCAGACAAATGCAAATCAAGACAACCCTGAGGTACCACTTCACACCTGTCAGATTGGCTAAAATGACAGGAAAAGTTAATGATGAATGTTGGAGGGGATGTGGGAGGGCTGGGACACTGATGCATTGTTGGTGGAGCTGTGAATGGATACAGCCATTCTGGAGAACAATTTGGAGCTATGCTCAAAAAGTTATCAAACTGTGCATACCCTTTGACCCAGCAGCATTTCTATTGGGCTTATATCCCAAAGAAATCATAAAGGAAGGAAAAGGCCCCACATGTGCAAGAATGTTTGTGGCAGCCCTTTTTGTAGTGGCTAGAAACTGGAAATTGAATAGATGCCCTTCAATTGGAGAATGGCTGAATAAATTATGGTATATGAATATTATGGAATATTATTGTTCTGTAAGAAATGACCAGCAAGATGATTTCAGAGAGGCCTGGAGAGACTTACATAAACTGATGCTGAGTGAAATGAGCAGAACCAGGAGATCATTATACACGGCAACAACAGTACTATATGACGATCAATTCTGATGGACATGGCTCTCTTCAACAATGAAATGTTTCAAACCACCTCCAATTGTTCACTGAAGAAAGCCATATACATCCAGAGAGAGGGATGTGAAATGTGGACCACAACATAACATTCTCATACTCCTTGATTGATGTTTGCTTACGTTGTGTTTCCTTTATCTGATATATCGTTTGTGTAGATAAGATTTTTCTTGCACAACAATAAGTTTGGAAATATGTATACATATATTCGATTTGCCAATATTTTAACATAATTAACATGTAGTGGATATCCTGCCATCTAGGGGAGGGGTGGGGAGTTGGGGGGAAAATTTGTAACGGAAAGCTATGTAAGGGTTATTGTTGAAGAATTACCCACACATATGTTATGCAAATAAAATAAAATTAAAAAAAAAAAAAAAGAAAAACCACTAGACAGCATAGAAATAAATGGAATTTTCTTTAAAAAAAAAAAAAAGAATGTTGAGCTTTAGATTCCATCTGAAATGGTGAATGGTGCTTTGCAATACTCTATGGCTTGCAGAATTGTGAAGTATAGTCCAAGTATAATAGTCATTGATAGGGCTTGAATTATTTGTTTATGGTTCTCTTCTATGTTCCTTCAGAGCAAGTCCATAAATTGTGAATAAACCTCATTCCTCTGACTGGCTATTGGTTCCTACTTCAGGTCCATTAGTTCCTATTTCAGCTAAACCATGTATTTCGTCAAAGCATTTGTGATGGTGTCGGTGCAGTTTGGCCTCATAATCGCGGTATCATAATGGTCACAATGGCATTAGGTAATTTTTATTTTGGGGATGGTTTATCAACAAGGTGGGATCCTGGGGAACACCAATAAAACAGCAGACTTAACAAACAAGATCCAATGACATTTCAACCTGACGTCAACTGAGAACTCTACAGCTCATGCATTCATTTCCAAAGGGTGATATTTAATGAATGATAATTAAACATTATTAACTTAAATCAATTAATTACATTATGTTGCATTGATATGAATATAATATATAGAATCAATTTTACATGGACATATAAATCAATGATTGCTAGAAATATTATATTACTACTTATTTCATTTTCAAATATGCATTTATACTTTCCCCTCTCTCCCGGCAATAATGTTATCAGCATCTGGTAGAGGCGTAAGTGAATAATAATTTGTAAAAATGCTTATAACCATTAAACCCTTCTACCCCTCTTACTAAATTTTATTGCTTTCGTCAAACCCCAAAACTGGATGATCGATCTTTAGCATGGTACCTTATAGCACTGCAGAGGAAGTAGGTAATTAAGCACATATAAACAAGCACTAAATTACTTTAAACTATTATAAATTATCATAGGATATTGTAGAATATTGTAGGATATTAGACCAAAAAACATGAAAATTAGATACATTATCTTTCAACCAAGACTTGATTGTTTTTCTATTTTCCAAAAAAAAAATTAATACTGACATAGTATACAAATTAAATTTGGAATCAAAAATTAAAATATTTTTTATTAGTTTATGTAGCTTAACTTAAAGCAAAGCACTGAAAATGCTTAGATGGAACTTAAGAAGTCCCACAAGCACAAAAGTTTGGTCCTGCTTAAGTCAATGAGTATGGTAGCGATGTGTTGACCTATTTGTAAGTTTGCTAGAGGGTTTAGTCAGTGAAAGATATGTGTAAAATACCTTAGCATGTTTGAGAAGTTGTGAGTATGGATTAGGTGTTTGTTTGGTAGTTTGTTTGTTAAGGAGTTGAGTTCTAAGATAATAAAAATTCCTAAAATAGAGATGATTAGAGCAGTATTGTAGCAATAAGGGTGGTACATAGGGCCTAAGTGTTGATGTATGATGTATTCATGGCTTCAATAATTAAGTCTTTTCAGTAGAAGCCTGCTAGGAATGGTGTGCATATTAGTGCAAGGCTCTCTAATATGATTGCTGAGGAGGTGTTTGGAAGTAGTGTGAGGAGACCTCCTATTTTTCGAATGTCTTGTTCATCATTGAGGCTGTGAATGATGGAGGCAGAGCATAGGAAAAGTATTGTTTTGAAGAAGACATATGTGTGGATATGAAGGAATGCTAAGTGAGGTTGGCTGAGGCCCAGGGTGACTATTATTAAGTCCAATTAACTAGATGTGGAAAATTTTTTTGATGTCATTTTGTGTGATAGCACAGATAGCAGTGAATAGGGTTATAATGCTTCCTAGGCATTGTATAATGGATAGAGCTATTAGGTTTTTTTTCTATTAATGGGTGGAAGCGGATTAGGAAGAAAATCTCCACTACAACTATTGTACTGGAATGGAGTAGTGCTGATATAGGCATTGGACCTTCTATAGCTGACGGTAATCATGGATAAAGGCCAAATTGTGCTGATTTGCCAATGACAGCAATGATAAGTCCTAACAGTGCTAGAGTGCTTAGTTATAAAAATATGTTGGATACCTCAAGAGTTACAGTTGATTATTAGTCAACTTATAGTAAGCATAAAGCCAATATCACCCATGTGGTTATAAAGGACGGCCTGCAAGGCTGCGATGTTTGCATTGGTTCATCTGTACCATCAGCTGATTCATATGAATGATATAATTCCTTACACCCTCTCATCTGATAAATAGTTGAAATAGGTTGTTAGCAGAGACTAGGATGATCATGGTGAGTAGGAATATTGTTAGGTATTTTAAAAAACAGTGGATATTGGGGTCAGCATATATGTATCATATTGAGAATTCTAAGATTGATCATGTGACGTACAGTGCGATGGGAATAAAGATGATGGAGAAGTAATCTAGTTTAAAGCTTATAGTTATATTGAAGGTATTTGTGTCTAGCTTTGGTGTCTTCAGCAATGATAAAGTCACGTTAGTTGTGTATTTTAGTATCAACTAGTTTAGTTGAACATTAATTTTATTGTATTTGTTGCTTAAACACACCTTACGCCGTTCTTCGGTTAATTTGGGTTAATTGCATGACCGTGGTAGCTGGCAGGCACAAGATTTACCAACCCTATTTACCATGATTTAGTCAAACTTTTGTTTATGGCTCAATGTTAGTCACTGCTGTATCCCATGGGGGTGTGGTTAAGCAAGGCTTTGTAGGCTACTCATAGGAGTGTGCCTGATACCTGCTCCATTAAACTTGAACAAGTTTTAAAGGCATTCTCACCAGGTTGTGGAAACTTAACAGTAAGGCTAGGACCAAACTTTTGTGTTTGTGGGACTTCTTAAGATCCATATAAGCATTTTCAGTGCTTTGCTTTGAGTTAAGCTACATAAACTAATAAATAGTTTTTGATTTCAAATTTAATTTGTATACTATGTCAGTATTAATTTTTTTTGAAAACTTATAAAACAAGTCTTGGTTGAAAGATAATGTATCTAGTTTTCATGTTTTTTGGTCTAATATCCTACAATATTCTACAATATCCTATAATATTCTGTGATAATTTATAATAGTTTAAAGTAATTTAGTTCTTGTTTATATATGCTTAATTACCTACGTCCTCTGCGGTGTTATAAGGTACCATGCTAAAGATCTACCATCCGGTTTTGGGCTTTGACGAAAGCAATAAAATTTAGTAAAGGGGATAGGAAGGTTTAATGGTTATAAGCATTTTTATAAATTATTATTCACTTACACCTATACCAGATGCTGACACGTTATTGTGGGGGAAGGGGAGGAAGGAGGAAGTATAAATGCATGTTTGAATATGAAATAAGTAGTAATATAATAATATTTCTAACAATCATTGATTTATATGCCCATGTAAAATTGATTCTATATATTATATTCATATCAATACAACATAATGTAATTAATTGATTTAAGTTAATAATATGTTTAATTATCATTCATTAAATATCACCATTTGGAAATGAATGCATGAGCTGTAGAGTTCTCAGTTGATGTCAGGTTGAAATGTCATTGGATCTTGTTATGTAAGTCTGCTATTTTATTGGTGTCCCCCAGGCTCCCGCCTTGTTGATAAACCACCCCCAAAATAAAAATTACCTAATGCCATTGTGACCATTATGATACTGCGATTATGAAGCCAAACTGCACCGACACTATCACAAATGCTTTGACGAAAAGCACGGTTGAGCTGAAATAGGAACTAATGGACCTGAAGAAGGGTTAAGAATGCCACTGCTAGGAGATGGGGATAATATAAAGTAGTAGGTTGAGAAAGAACATTTGTTAATTAGAGGGTTTGAACCTCTGGGAATAAAGGCTTAAGCTTTATATAATTACCAACTCTGCCACCTTAACTACCCTGATTTAGGGGTGAAATATATTGAATAAAGATATTAAGGTAAGTTCATATGTTGGTTCTAGAGCTCATTTGGAATGTTGGCCCTATTTCTCTTGTCCTTTCATACTGAGAGAAATGAATTTACAGATAGAAACCGACCAGGATTTCTCCGGTCTGAACTCAGATCATGTAGGACTTTAATCGTTGAACAAACCAATCATTAATAGCGGTTGCACCATTTGGATGTCCTGATCCAACATCAAGGTCATAAACCCAAATTTTGGATGACATGAATGATGATGAAACATTATTTTTCACCTCTTGGGAGAGGTGAAATATTAGAAGTGCAAAATGAAACATACATTTTCAGAAACAGTTGATGTGTTGATTCTTTATTTTTCTATACTTATTTGTTAAAAGGCCCTTATTTGAGAGCCTTTTCTTAGGGGGAAGAAAGAAGGATATGAATAAATACTGATAGAAATACAAAAATTTTTTAAGAAAGAATAAGTAAAATGGTAAAATACACAGAAAAAAACAAAAGAATGCAAAAAAAGGAAATTTTGCTATTGCCTAAATTTAATATTCAATTTCTTCAAAACAAAGTTTATGCAACAGAATTATAGGGTTTCATATATAATTCTTTGTTGTTCTTTATATACTGAAGTGATGTTTATGAATTATTAAGCTCATAAAAATTTAAATTAAAAAAAGAACAAAATACAATTTTATCTGTACAAAGAATTGTAATAATAATTGTGGTGGCATATGCCACATGGGTTTTTTTTTGTAAAAACAGAAATATTAATACATACCATTAGTTCAATATCACTTCCGATTATATAAAGTTGATCCTCCATTGAAAGCTTCCTGTTTAAATGGGAGAGAACATACGTGATTCCAGGTAAACGAACAGCAGGACTGGTAAGAAGACTACCCCAGAGGGCACTGTAGAATGCTGACTGGTCCACTGCAGCAGCAACCTTCTCCAACAAGGTATTAGTTCTAAAGTACAAAACAAAAGATTTATTGAAGAGTTTTGTTTCACATACATTAAAATAAAATACTCTGCCATGAAAAAATAAACTAATGACACACACGTGCAGAGAAAAAACACATACCACTTTGGCTATAAAACATATTCAATAGTTTGCTTAAAATATTTTGAGAGTTTCTCAAATGTTTCCTCTAAACTATGTTATATAATTCAAAGTTACTATACTGTCACTAATAATAATCACCAATTTATATAGTGCTTTAAGGATTGCAAAGTGCTTTACAATAGTAAGTCATTTGTTTCTTTTTTTTTTTTTTTCTGAGGCAATTGGGGTTAAGTGACTTGCCCAGGGTCACACAGCTGTTATGTGTCTGAGACCAGATTTGAACTCAGGTCCCCCTGACTTCAGGGCTGGTGCTCTATCCACTGCGCCACCTAGCTGCCCCAAGTCATTTGTTTCTTACAATCACCCTATGAGGTAGATACTATAGGTATTATTCCTGTCTTAAAGATGAAGAAATTTATACTCATATTTTTAAGTATGTCAATGTTCACACACTTGATAAGTATTAGAAATGGGATTTCCCAGGTCTTCTTAAGGTCAATTCTAGTAGCCTATGATGCAATGCAGCTTTTCTAATTTATTATATTACACATTAAAATAAAACAAAACTTTCTTTTAATCACTTTACCAAATAACCATATTTTAATACTGATTCCTTTTCATTTGTTTTAAGCCAAGTTTTAAGATCTCAGGAAAGCAACTAACAAGTTATTTATATTTACCATCATAAGTAACACCTGCCAAATGAATTCCAACTGCTTTACCTTTCGTAGTACTCTGACCCTTCCTCTAAGCCAGGCAGAATTCCAGTTAACAATCCTTGCAGACCAGGTTTTAATGTTTTACCCAAAGGTAGGTAATAAATCTCATATAAACTCAGCAGTGTTGGTTTAACAGACATGGCAGCATTGGCAAGAAGAGGAAAAAGTCCAGAACTGTTTAAAAAAAAAAAGAAAAGAAAAAATAATTGTAAATATAAATATTCCACCAATGTGGACAATAATAAATGGACAAGTTGAAGCCTGTACTAGAATGAATAGCCTCTATTATATGAATCCCTTTATTATAAGATCCAAAGTCTCTAGGATCTTGAGGAGGATCTGTGAAAGATATGGATAAGAAGCAATAAGGATGAGAAGCAGGATGTATCATGAAAAGTAAAAATGGAGAGAGAACAATCACTGATATTTGATGTATTCAAATATTTGTCACTATGTATTGCAAAAAAATATTTATTCTGAAGGGAAGATATAAGCCATAAATACTCTGGCTGGTTGTAGTTAAATTAAAAAATGTTCAGATTCAAAACATTTCAAAGTTGAAAGATACCTCAGTGATCATCTGATCCAGCCCATACTTGTAAAACAATTATCTCTACCACATGCCTGACAAGTGGTCACCCAGCTTAAAATCTAATACTTTAAATGAGGAGGAATCTGCTATCTTCTGAATAGCTGCATCCCACCTCTGCCTCCATATTTTTCTGGAAAGCTGTTAGGAAATTATAACTTAGAGCAATGTGGTCAAACTCAAAATAGAAAATGGGATCACTAACCTATAAATCCCTGAGGGCCAAAAATTGACTAGTTTTAAAATACAGTATTATTTGTGTTTTATTGTATTTTTATTTATTTTGTTAAATATTCCCCAGTTACATTTTGGTCTACTTCAAGTTGGCCTTGGAATTGTTGCAGGTGTAGTCTATTAGCACTACCCTGACACCTATGTCTTAAAGCATGTCTAAATCTGCCTTGTTAAAAGTTCTACTGTTGTTCCTAGTTATGCTCTGAGGTCAAACAAAACAAGTTTCAATCTCTTTCATATAGCAGTACTTTGAATATTTTAAAACAGCTAGTTTATCCTTAAAGTTTACTCTTCTCTAGGCTGAAAATCATTGGCATAGAAAGGATGAGAAAAAGTCCTCTATTAATGCAGATCTACAACTGTTCTGTAACACAGAGCTTTGAATATTTTATGGGGGAGAATGGAGACTGCGCAGTTAAGTGACAGTAGCACTAGGACTCTTTTATACCTGGAAACTATGCCTTATTAGTAATCAATAATTATAATAATATTAATTACTCATTAGACTAGTTTTCTTGGATGCTATAATCATACTTTTGACTCATAATGAATTCATAGTTCATTAAAACCCCAGGATATTTTTAGGAACAACTACAACAAAAACCATTCATGCATTGCCAATCTTATATCTGTGTTTTGCTTTGTTTTTCTACTTGTCTTTCTCTTAATTTCAATGATTTAGTGAAAAATCTTTTAATTTTTTATGTAACAAAATTTGTCCATTTTATAATCTCTTTAATCCTTTATTTTGCAGTGAATTCTTCCCCCATCCATAATTATAAAAAGTACTGATCTTTATTTTTCAAAATGATGTGACTTTTTGACTATACATGTATATATTTTGGGTTAACTATGGCATATAAGAGTTTCATCTAAACCTAATTTTCAACAAACTGCTTTCCAATGTTTTCAACAATAGGGAGGCCTTCTACCTACTGTTGCATTTGACTGCTAAACATATAAACCCAGATATCACAGTACTGAGCACAAAACTGAAGACAAAAAAAAGGCAACACATATAAGAAAAATGTTTAGAGTAGTACTTTTATGATGCAAAGAATCAAAAACTAAGTGGGTTCCTACTGCCTTAAGAATGAAAATTTAAAAATCTGTGATACTAATATAATGAATAATTATTGTGCAAAAATTATGAGTGATAAATATAAATAATTCAGAGAAACAAGGAAAGATTTGGATGAGTGATTTAGTAAGGTTCACTCTATTTCTTGGTAAAAACATGAGGTATATCAATAAAATTAAAAAGTATATAAGAAGGTGCAGCTAGGTGGCGCATTGGATAAAGCACCAGCCCTGAAGTCAGGAGGACCTCAGGTCAAATTTGGTCTCAGACACTTAACATTCCCTAGCTGTGTGACCTGGGCAAGTCACTTAACCTCAAGTGCCTCAGCAAAAAGCAAAAAAAAAAAAAAAAAAAAAAAAAAGTATATAAGAAAATAGGATGAATTGAAATACACAATTAAAACTATCTTAACTATAAATGGAATAAACCTTCTTCTTCCCTCCCCCATCCCCACTCCAACTACCCCTTAATGGAAAAGGATAACAAAATGGACTAAAAAGAATTCAACAGTATACTGTTTGTAGGAACTGCACTTGGAGGATTGAGTCATACAAAATTAAAATAAGGAGCAGGAAAAGAGGTGAAACTTTGAAAAACATAGATGGCAATCATGCTATCAGACCAGGCAACAGCAAAAACAGAAAGAAAGATGTAAGCATTGTAATGAAATACTGTTACTTCTTAATAGATATCAAATGGTATAGCATATAAGTACTTGAGGAAAAGTTAATCAAATTATAGAAACAATATCAAAAACAAGCTTTTATATAATGCTTTAAGGTATACAAGATACCTTACTCCAAGTCCAGAAGTTTATCCACTATGTTGCTGAAGTCATAATAGCTCTCAGACTCAAAGATAACAAAAATATAAAAAAAAATGATGAAACTCAAAATAAGCTTAGAAAGATTAATGATAGTTTACATAATGGAAAAAGAAAGACATACAGATAGTTTTTATTCTTATCTGTGCATGGTACCTTTAGAACACTGACCATATGCTAGGGCAAGAAAAATCTTATCAACTAAAGTAAAAAAATATATTAAACATATCTTTTACTGACTATAATGCAATAAAGATATTTTGAAGAAAGAATTAGATTTTAAGTGAAGATTAAATAATCTAATCTTAAAAAACTGGTAAATCAAAGAACAAATTATGTAAATAATAAATAATTTAAACAAAGAAAATGACAAAAGAGTATTTTAAAAATTTGAAGGATGGAGTCAGAATAGTCCTTAGGAAAAATTTTTTATCACTGAACATTTTCATCAACTAAAAAAACTCTAAACACAAAAAATAGAAATTCTGGCTATCAAAAAAATGAGCAAAAGTGAAAGCATAAAAAGCACACTGAATTAATTAACAAAAGTAAGAGAGGAACTACTGGGGGAAAAAAATCTGATAAAACAGATACTTCATTTGCTAAACTACCTTAAAGAAAAGAAATATGCTGATAGCATAAATGAAAAAGTAAAATTCATACAAAAGAGAAAATTCAGGAAATTATATACCAACAAAATTGACAATTAAAATTAAGTGAATGAATATGTATAAATTTTTTAAAAAAACACATATTAACAAAACAAGAAATAGATTTTGAATAACCCAAACTCAGTAGAAAAAATGAAGAAGCTAAAAATGCACTCAGATTTCTTAACTGCAAAATTTAATGGCTTATCTCAAACTTCATCCTTTTTGACCTGCAATATGTCAATCAGTCTTCTGAATACTCTTTCTTCTCTGGGTTTTTTCCTGTTTCCTTCCTACTTGCATAAACATTACTTCATAGCATTCTTCACAGGATCTTCATCGAAGTCATGTTCTCTAAAAGCAGGTAGATAAAGCCGTGGTTCCAGTTGATGTGAAGTCTGGAAGACCTGAATTCAAATACTGCCTTAAACCCTATGTGACACTGGGCAAGTCATTGTTGGGTTCATTTTCCTTTTCTAAAAAATGGGGATAATGTTGATAACTATCCTCAGAGGACTCTGAGATAACATGCAAAGCACTTTGAAAATTAAAGCTTTAGGGGCAGCTAGATGGCGCAGTGGATAGAGCACCAGCCCTGAAGTCAGGAAGACCTGAGTTCAAATCTGGTCTCAGACAAAACATTTCCTAGCTGTGTGACCTTGGGCAAGTCACTTAACCCCAATTGCCTCAGCAAAAAAAAAAAAAAAAATTAAAGCTTTATTAGTATCTATGGATGTCTACAATAAATAGCCTGTCCTAGATCTTCTTTTCTTTCTACATATTATCTTGATAGGTGATTTCATCAGTTTCTATGAGTTGAATTATTAACTCAATGCAAATGATTCCCAGATCAATTTATCCAGTCCAATTTTCTTTCCTATGCTCCACTTTCATGTTACCAAATTCATCTTGGACATCTCAAAATGGACATCCCATTGGCCTCACAAACTCAATATGTCCAAAATGGAACTTAATGTTTCCCTTCCACACCCTTTCCTTTTCCAAACATCCTTATTACTACAAAAGACATGACCACCCATTGAGCCACCAAGGCTTACAGCTGTGATTTTACAATACAACCAAGATGGAAGGAAGCAACATAGGAAATAATAGATTTAATTTTTTAAAGACTGTGTCCTCCCCATTTCTCCTAGCTGGAAGAGTGGGAATTACTCATAGATCCTATCTCACTAGTAAAGGCACAAAAGCTTTGACCTGCTCTGTTTCCAATCTATGTTAGCTCACTCTTCCTTTGGCAACTTGGCCTTCCCCATCCCTCCAGTTCCTAGAGACATAATATTAATGTCAAACACACAACTAGCATAGCCTATGAAAACCCAGAACTCTCAAGCTCAAGAAATTTTCCAGCCTCAGCCTTCCCAGTGGCTAGGTTTACAACGTGTACCTATCATGTTCAGACATAATACACTTTTTTTTAAATGTTTCTCAATGGCATAAACAAGTTGCATAAAGAGTGTAATATTAAAAGTTGGAAACCTGTCATTATGAAGCTTTCCTATTAATTTTATGAATATAAAACAAAAGAAGTGGGGGTTTTTTTGGACTGAGTATAAAATGGAAAAATTAATATTCTTTTTTTGTTTTGTAAAATGTTTACATGGAAGCATAACCACACAGTATACATAAATAGTAAAATACACTTACCTATAAAGAAAAAGATCTTTGGCAAGGCGCTTAGGTCCAATGATTTTGAAGATAATTTCATATGTTTCAAGTGCTTTTCGATGAACTCCACCAGGCAATGCTGGGTGCAGACATTGTGCAAGGCGCTTGCCTATAGTCAGCTTTTTTGGTACTACCTGGTATTTTGCATTATTTTGTAAAACCTGGTAGAAAACACTTATAGTACATTAAAGCAATCCCCTGTATTTCATTTTATCTGCTACTCTTTACTACTTTTAATTAAAATCAACCAATAAGCATTTATTAAAATTCTACTATATTCCAAACATATGCCAGGCATTATTAAAATACAAAAAATGAAAACAATCCCTACTTCCAAGGAATCTACATTTTAATAGGAGAGATAAGAACACATAAAATACATGTACAATGTATTTTGAAAATATTAATATTTGCATAAACACACAAAGGATATTGAAATACAAAGTAGTTTGGGAGGGAGGACACTAGCATTTGGGAAGATGGGCATAGGGAAAGTTTCTATGTACAATATAGCACTTGGATGCATCATCTTTATGAGTTGAAGGACCTTATAAGATACAAGTAAGGAAAGATAGTACATTCCAGGTATTGGAGATGTGTAAAGGGATGGAATGCTGTTTGTGAGGAACAGAGAGAAGGCCATTAAAACTGGAGTTTAGGAGAAGAAGTAATGTTAAGGGTAGAAAGATAGGTTGAGGACAGGTTGCATAAAGCATTAAAAATTAAATTTATTTATTTATTTTTTTATCCTAGAGGCAACAGGAGACCATTAAAGCTTGTTAAATAGATAGGGTAGTCATATAGTTATATCTGTGCTTAATGAAAATCCATTTGGCAGCAGCATGGAACATGGATTGGAGTGGGTAGAGGCTTGAAGTAAAAACATCAATTAGCCTCATGAAGAGGACCTGAACTAAGGTGATAGAATAGCTTTGTAAGTATAGATAAGAGAGGTGGATGTGAGAAATGTAAAGAAGAAATGGCAAGATCCATGAAATTAGAAGGATGGTGGAGCCTGGGACAAAAACAGAGAAGTGTGAAAAAGGTTTAGGGGAAAAGATAATGAATTGAATTTGGGACATTTTTAGCTTAAGATGTCTCCAGGACACCCAATCAATATCCAAAAAATAGTGATTTAGAATTGAAGCTCCATGGAGAGATAGCCTAATAAATCAATTTCAGAGACATGAATGAATAAAACATTTATTAAGCACTTGTTTTATGCAAAGCAGTTAAAGAGTTATCTTCTTAGAAAGATGAGAGTTGACTGTCAGATTGGCTAAAATGACAGGAAAAGTTAATGATGAATGTTGGAGGGGTTGTGGGAGGGCTGGGACACTGATGCATTGTTGGTGGAGCTGTGAACGGATACAGCCATTCTGGAGAACAATTTGGAGCTACGCTCAAAAAGTTATCAAACAGTGCATACCCTTTGACCCAGCAGTGTTTCTACTGGGCCTATATCCCAAAGAGATTTTAAAGGAGGGAAAGGGCCCCACATGTGCAAAAATGTTTGTGGCAGCCCTTTTTGTAGTGGCAAGAAACTGGAAATTGAAAAGATGCCCATCAATTGGAGAATGGCTGAATAAATTATGGTATATGAATATTATGGAATATTATTGTTCTGTAAGAAATGACCAGCAAGATGATTTCAGAGAGGCCTGGAGAGACTTACATGAACTGATGCTCAGTGAAATGAGCAGAGCCAGGAGATCATTATACACGGCAACAACAGTACTATATGACGATCAATTCTGATGGACATGGCTCTCTTCAACAATGAAATGTTTCAAACCACCTCCAATTGTTCACTGAAGAAAGCCATATACACCCAGAGAGAAGGATGTGAAATGTGGACCACAACATAACATTCTCATACTCCTTGATTGATGTTTGCTTACATTGTATTTCCTTTATCTGATATATCGTTTGTGTAGACAAGATTTTTCTTGCACAACAATGACAAGTTTGGAAATATGTATACATATATTCGATTTGCCAATATTTGAACATAATTAACATGTAGTGGATATCCTGCCATCTAGGGGAAGGGTGGGGAGTTGGGGGAAAAATTTGTAACGGAAAGCTATGTAAGGGTTATTGTTGAAGAATTACCCACACATATGTTATGCAAATAAAATTTAAAAAATAAAATTAAAAATAAATAAATAAATAAATAAATAAATAAAGAAAGATGAGAGTTGAACTCATGAAAGCTAATGAAGTTACCAAAAAAGAGAATGCAGAGGAGAAAAGAATAGGGTCTAGAACAAAAAACATGGGAAAATCCCCACTTAGGGTACATGATATAGACAACGAGACAAGAAAGGAGACTTCAGGAGGGCAGCCCCAGTGAGAAAGATTGAAGAAATAGAAGAGTACAGCAGTGTCAACAAAACCCTCCAAAAGAAAGACTATTCAAGAGGACAGTGATTTTGTCATCTGAAATAAAACCCATTTTTGGATAGAGCAATTTTAATTATGTAATCAAATCAGAAGCTAGACTGCAAAGTTTCAAAGAGGAACAAATGAGAGCAGAAAAATGGGGACAGAAAGTATCTATGTCTAGATAGCTTTTTGAATGAGACTGATTGAGAAATGGAAAAGAGGTTCAATAAGATGGCTTCTGGGGATGGTAGCATCTAATGAAAAAAATTTTTTAAGGATGAAAAGTACAAACAGTTGAAGGTGGTGAAGAAACCAACTAATAAGGAGAGGCTGAGGATTTGATAGAAGGATAATAACAGAACATACAACTTGCTGAAGAAGAATGTGATAGATTTAAATATAGACACAAAAGGGCCATATCAATTAAATTACTAAGAATGATTTTATAGAGCTAGAAAAAATAACAAAATTTATCTGGAAGAACAAAAAGGCAAGAATATTAAGACCATCAATGAAAAAGAAAGGCACAGACTACCAGTACCAGATTTCACACTATATTAAAAGCAGCAATCATGAAAAATAACCTGGTACTAGCTAAGATTGGTGGATCAGTGGAATAGATTGGGTAAACAATATACAGTATTAAATGACCACAATAATCTAGTATTTGACAAATCCAAAGATCTAAGTTTTAGGTGTAACAATTCAACATCTGACAAAAAGTACTGGGAAAATGCAGAAACTAGCATATACCAATACCTCAGACCATATACCAAGATAAAGTCGAAATGGATATGTGATTTACACATAAAGAGTGATATCATAAGCAAATTATAGAAACATGGAAAAATGTACTGGTCATGTCTATGGATAAGGAAAGAGTTTATGATCAAATAAGAGATAGAAAAATCATGGGAAAGAAAATGGATAATTCTGATTACATGAAATTCAGAAGTTTTTGCACAAAGTTAGAAGGGAAAGTTGGGAAATAGGAAAAAATTTTAACAGCAAGTTTCTCTAATAAAGACCTCATTTCTCAAATACATATGAAACTAAGCCAAACTTACAAAAGAGCCATTTCCCAACTGATAAATGATCTAAGAATAGGAACAGGAAGTTTTCAGGAAAAGATATCCAAGTTATCACTATTTACAATTTGGGACTCTGCCCAAAGAATCACAAAACTGCATATCCTTTGACCCAGAAATAACAGTACTAGGTATATGTCTTGAAGATATCAAGGAAATGGGGGCGGAGCCAAGATGGCGGAGTGAAAAGGTGACTTTCTGCCTCTCCTCCGATCTTCTCTCAAATCAACAATAAAATAATCCTCTGAACTGATCTTCAAGTCAACGAACTCAGAAATATTTGGGCACGGCTCTCTGGAGAACTTCATATCAGGTTAGTTGGACTCGGACAGAGAGATAAATAGACGACCCCTGTGCAGGCCGGAAG